>VMDO01002219.1:0-175199 GCA_007922755.1 Pedetes capensis
TACTTCCAAGATGACTTTAGTTCTTTTCCCATCTCCTAGAAATGCAGCACTTCCAATGATATCCCATCAAGGAAATATTTTATTCCAAAAGGCATTCCCCGTCCAAAGAGCAATGCCTCCTGAAACAGGTGCAAAGTGGCTTTGGGTTCCACTTTCCAGCTGTTTGGGCCTAGCATGATCAGACCACCTGGTGCTTTTGATTTAGTGGCTCAGAAATGAGACCTTATCCTATCCATCATGGTATCCTCATATAAAGCCTGGTACCTGAAGCATATTAAGCATATTAATATAAGCATATTAAGCATATTAAGCCTATTACTGCATGAATGACTGCTGTTTCCACTGGATATTTCTAATGTCTTATAGTCATTTTTCCTAAGCATTTACACACACCTTTATCAATGGAGAGGCCTTACCTTAACGTGGGATTCTTAGAGGCCTTCTAAAGAGTCAGGAAGTACCTCTAATCGGTTTGCAAACCCAAGAATTGGAGGTGAATTAATCAATCAGGTTTGGGTAAGAATGAAGTGTCATTGCCAGGTACTGTGGTGCACAGCTAAAATGCCAGCTACTCAGAAGGCTGAAGTGGGAAGATTGCGAGTTCAAGGCCAGAGGCAGCCTGTATAACTTGTGAAACTCTGTCTCAAAAATGAAAAAATAAGCTGGGCACGGTGGTACATGCCTATAATCCCAGTGGCTCGGTAGGCAGAGGCAGGAGGATTGCAAGTTCTGGACCAGAGGCAGTCTGCGTAACTTAGCGAGACCCTGTCTCAAAAAAAAAGTAAAAAAAATGGGCTGAGGGTGCAGCTCAGTGGTCCGGCACTTGCAGAGCATGCAAACATGAGGCCCTGGGTTCAACCCCCAGTACCACAAAAAAATAAATAAATAAATAAATAAATAAATAAATAAAAGTAAAAAAATAAATAAAAAAAATAAAGCATTATTGGAAAAGGGCAAGAATTAGAATTACTCATCACTTATTACCTGGAGAGTGGGTCAGTTCCTCATATGAGAATTGAGCAAGCCATCAGTCACGTAGCTACAAGGAACAGGTATACACTACTCCCTGAGGATTAGAATTGTACTCGCCCACCATGCCTACTCCAGAAAGTGTCCTAGTTTCCAAATTCATAGGACCAACTTGATCTGTCTCTGGAGGCACTGTCTTCTTGCTGCATCTACTGCCCAGCACACTCTGAAATTGTCATTTTCCCTATACAGGTGTTGTCAGCAAAACCAATTCGTTCTTGCCCCAGGAGGAAAGGATTACCAGGGACTAGCAGCTGAAAGTAGGGGAAAAGCACAATGCATTCATACCACCTCCAGAATACCACTCAAAATCTGCCTGCCACACCAGGCGACAGCCCCACTGCTAGCGTGGGCTGCTTGCTTTATTTTGATTTTAACAAAGAGCCACTTTAATTACCATGTACAATGCAGCAGCGAGACTGGGGTTTTCACTAAGGAAGGTGCTGCCTAGAGAGTAGGTCATAGATCTGAGATGTCTAACCACTCCGCAGCTCTAGTATGAGGTAGAGCTTTCGTGATGGTGGTGGGTAGGATCTGTCATTGAAGAGATTTCAGTGAAAAGCAATTGAAGTGAATGACACTTAGTCTAAAGTCCAGAGGGAGTAGTTGTTTGGTATGCAGATGTGAAGAGGGCACACCTGTGAAGACACTCAAGTCTGACAGTTGGGAAGAAGCTGCCAAGGCAGCTGTCCCTGTGGATGGAGATGTTCAGATGGGTGCAGGCTTTGGCTTCCCATGGCCACAAGTCATTTGCCCTGGGCACTGATCTGGGTTGCATAGTGACCCCTCAAACTTTCAAGTTCAGAACTTCAGAGTGTGGTCTTATTTGGAAATAGTCTTCACATATATAATCAGGTAAACTCAAGTGAATTCATACTATATTAAGATGACCCCCAAATCCAATGCCTGATTTTTTATAAGAATACTATGGGATGCCAGGCACGGTGGCACATGCCTGTAATCCTAGAAGCTTGGGAGGTGGAGGCAGGAGGATCAAAAGTTCAAGACCAGAGGCAGTCTGCGTAACTTAGCAAGACCCTGTCTCAAAAAAAGTAAAAAACGGGGCTGGGGGTGCAGCTCAGTGGTCCAGCACTTGCACAGCATGCAAGCTCGAAGCCCTGGGTTCAATCCCCAGTACTGAAAAAAAAAAGAATACTATGGGATGACATAAGGACACAGGAAAGAAGGACATGTGACAATGGACAGAGAGACCGAAGGGGTACTGCTACAAGCCAAAGGATTCTAAGGATTGTCAGCAGTATCCGAAGCTAGAAAAAGCAAGGCAGGGTCTTTCTCTAGAGGCTTGGGAGGGAACGTAGTCATACTGATGCCACTGACAGCCTTTCATTGCTGTGACCAAATAACTGAAGGAAACCACATAAGAGGAGGAATGATTTATTTAGCTCATGGTTTCAGAGGTTTCCATCCGTGGTTGGCTGGCTCCATTGTTTCTGGACCTGTGGTGAGGAAGAACTTCATGGTGGAAGGTTATGGCGGAGCAAAGTTGTTCACCTTATGGGAATCAAGAGACAAAGACAGAGGGACAGAAAGGGGTCTAGGAAAATATATAGACCCCAAGGACATACCCCTAGTAACCTACTTCCTCCAACTAGGCCCCACCTCTGGAAGTTTCCATTGCCTCCCAATAATGCCATCAAATAATGAATCCATCAGTAAATTAATGGATAGATTAGGTCAGAGCCCTCATGATTCAGTCACCTCTCAACAATTGGATCCACCAGCTGGGGACCAAAGCTTCAGCCCATGAACATTTGGGGAGGACACTTTATATCAAAACTTTAACACTAATACCTTGATTTTGGTCATGGTACCTCCAAAATTGTGAGAATCCATTTCTGCTGCCACATTGGTTTGAGCTACCACATTGGTGGTACTTTATTATATTGCCTCTAAGAAACAAATACCAGCACCTAAAATCAGCTCAGAACAGAACACATAATATAATGTATGATAAGCAGTAACGACCAAAATGCAGAGACCTGAGGAAACCACAGCAGCCTTCAGTTTTCATTCCATTGTTGCCCCAACTTCCTTGGCTCCAGTGTATCAGCTTGGACTGTGAATCCCAGGAGCACCTTAGGAGAAGCCTTCACTCCTGAAACAACCAGCCATCAAAAATACTATGAATAGCAAAAAAACACTGACATAGTCCTGGGCATGGCTCAGTGTTTGGTAGTGTTTTGTTTTGTTGTACACAGGGTAGCTATGAGTTGGATCTGACTCAACAGTACCTAAGAAAGCGAAGAGTCCTGAATTAGGCATCTTGTTCACCAGTCATAAAACTAAAATGATACCTACTTTGTCAGGTAGCTTTCATTGCTATAGCAAAGTCTGAGAATGAAATTATTTCTTTTGAAGAAAGAAAAACTTTTTGGTTACCTCATTAAGGCTCATTTCTTTGTAGATATTGGGTGACAATTTGTATTCACATGCATTATCTGATCCAGAGCTATAAACGAAGATAAAATGAATCCATATGAAAAAGGTTTTTTTTTTTCAACTAACTAGCTAAATTACATTTTTTTGTAGTTTGATGGAAAGAACCAGAAGTTCCCATCTAGTTTCCTCCTGAAAAACTTATAGAAGTGTTTTTAGTAGTCGGCATAATTCATTATCTTATTACATCAAAAGAATATTTGTTGAATATATGTTAGCTAAATGGTTCTATGCAGGAGAAGGACATGGCAATCTACTCCCATAGCACTTTCAAAACAATCACCCATGGAAAACCCTATGAGAGTTGCTATGAGTTGGACACGATTCAACCACACCTAGCAACAACAAATAATTATATATTCACAGATCATCTCAAGAAGGACATATAAGCAATGTAGCAGAGGTTGCCTCTGGGTATAGGAACTGGGGATTTCTCACTTTTAAGAAGTCATCTACATGTATGAAGTATTTAGAATAAGTAAATAAAACTTTAATTTTTTAACATACTCATGATTCTCTAAAACAAATTTTAACATAAAAACTTATGAAACATGTATGATATGTATTGATATTATCCTACCTGTGGAGTTTACAGTTATAAAGGAAGCAGACATAATTCTTGTCCTCATGGAACATAAAATCTAGTCTAATGGAAGAAACCATCCATAGGAAATAATTATGTAATTGCAAATTTAAAATCCTCTGAAAAGGAAAGATTTGGTACTATAAGAAAGCATAATAAGGGGGCCAATACAACTGGAGCATCACTGAAACTCTCTGAGGCAATGATGTTTCATCAGAAGGATGATAGAAGTTAACCAGACAAGAAGGAAATGGTATTCAAGCTGAAATTCTAGAAGAAAATAGGTGGCTTGGTTGATTTCTGCAACAAGAAGAAGATTGATGTGGCTGAAGCTGAGTGAAGAGTTGTTGTTAGATGCCATCAAGTGGAGTCCAATCCATAAGGGATCTTATGTACTGCAGAACAAAACACTCCCCAATTCTGTGCCAAACACATGATCTTACTTATGGTTAATCCCATTGTTGCAGGTACTGTGTCAATCCATTTAATGGAGCATTTTCTTTTTGTTGACCTGCCACTTTCCCAAACATGATGTGCTTCTCCAGGGATTGGTCTCTCTTAACAACATGTCCAAAATACTTAAGACACAATCTAGCCATCCTTGCTTCCAAGGAGCAATCAGGTTGCTTTTCATCTAGGACAGATCTGTTGATTCTTTTGGCAGTCCATGGTATATTCAATATTTGTTGATTGCTTTTTTTGAGAGTGGGCTGCCGGGTCCTTCTCCCAAGCCTACAGCACCTGGTGTTCCCAGGCGGTCTCCCATCCAAGTACTAACCAGGTCTGACCCTGCTTATCTTCTAAGATCTAACAGAATCAGAGGCCACAGTGGTATGACTGCAGGCATGAGTGATGAGGTAGGAGAAGTAAACAACAACAAAACTATAGAAGATCTTCTTTCAATTCAACAAGCATTCACTAAATGCCTGTCTACTCCATGCCTGGTACTGTTCTCAGCACTAGAAATACAACAGTGAGCAAATACGGGACTTTTCCATCCATCTTACAGAGTTTAGATTTTATTATGAACCCAAAGGGAATCCACAGAGAATGCATAAGATGTCATATAGATATTTAAAAGACCAATTTGGAGAGGTAGAACAGAGCTATAGCAAATGACATTGGCAAAGTAGCACCAGGATGATGGACTTTAAGCTACTATGTGGATATCCAGGTGAAAAATTCCAATGTTTCACTGGTGTCAGATAGCAAAGCAGCAACCATTATGTTCCATGGCAATAGTATATTTACAATGTAGAAATCTGTAGGAAACCAAGCACGTAGAAATGATATTTCATCTAGTTATTTTTTAAATCACCACTAACTTGAAAGAGAACAAATTAAATATCATCTCCCAAGTTCTTGGTTTTCCATAGATTTCTTCCATATGCATATACTATTACCATGGAATATAATGGCTGTCATTTTGCTATCTGAAGCCAATAAAACACTGGAATTATTCACCTGGATATCCACACAGTGGCCAATAACAACTTTTCAAAAGATAATGAACTATGTTTCTCCACAAAGAGCAACCGGCACAAATTAAGTTCACCATTGCACCAGCATTTAACAAACTGTCTTAAAATCAAGGCAATCTAATGACATAAAAATGAGAATAGGTACAAAATCTCCATGCTGAATAGGTTAATAACATTTCTGTTATAATTTTTATTTTGTAGTTTTACTTTTTCGAGGCACTAACATGGCCCTCCTAGTAGCTCATTGACTTTTTTCTTTATGATTTCTGACTATAAGAGAACAGAGATCACCAACTTTATAGAGATCATATGTATGCATTATAAAAGAGTTCTAACCACATTTACATTTTTCACATTTTCCCAAGAAATGCTTCCGTGCATATAGTTAGCAACTTATGACATTATATGTGGAGACAAGAGTAGATAGATATAAGTTCCCTAGTCAGCCAATTTAGTTTAATCAAACCTTTGGGAAATAAAATACTGTCATCATCTTGTCCACATTCTCCCTCCTTTTTAAAGAAAGATCATAATATGAAGCCAGATGTTGGAGAACCTTGAAGAATGCATTCAGGCAAGACTTGCCCAAACCCTTCATTTTGTGGATAAGAAAACAGAAGCTCAGAGAGGTAGAATGATCCCAGAAGTACAAGAATCACATGGCAAATTTATGACAAAACCAGGACAGGAATCTGTTATTCAGGCATAATTCAAGGATCACTTAAATAAAATACTAAAAAAGAATTGAAACAAACCAATAAGGTGTGTACTAATGTGCTCCATCCTTAGAACTTCATAAATCATCATACATATATGTATCTTGAACTCCTCATCTAAAAAGTGGGAAGACAGTATCTTTATCTTCTATGTCTTTTATGAGAGGTTAAGTCATTTAGGAGATGTACTATCTGGGGAGTGACGGGAGTTACCAAAGCTAAGTGCCAATGGTCCATAAAGAAGGTATTATTTTTATTTTTCCATGGTGCAAACACACATCAGCCCCTCACCACTGGATCAGGAGGCAGATTATCTGCATGAAACCAAGCTGATTCAAAGCCTACATGGTATGATCTCTGATATCTGAAATGGCTCATGCTAGACAACTTTCTTTCTCTTTCTTCCTTCCTTTCTTTCTTACTTGCTTTCTTGCTTTTTTGCTTTCTTCTCTCTCTCTCTCTCTCTCTCTTCTCTTTCTTTCCTCTTTCTTTCTCTTTCTTTCTTTCTTGCTTTTTCCTTCCTCACTCTCCCCCTACTTCCCTCCTCCCTCCCTCCCTTTCTTTCTCTCTTTCTTTTTCCTTACTTTCTTTTCTCTTTCTTATTTCCTTATTTCTCTTTTTCTTTGTTTTTTGTATTGTTTTGTTTTTGTTTGTTTCTTTGAGACAGGGTCTCACCATGTAGCCCAGGTGGCCTGGAGCTTACTATGTAGCCAAGATAGACTTGAACTCACCATCCTCCTCCCTCTACTTCACAAGTCCTGGCACGCATAGCAAGTGGTGAGGTAAGTTGTTTATTTGGATAATCACAGAGATTTATTAGCAAGGAGAAGTATACAGCCCCCCAAAGGCAAAACCAACTCCCTTTCATTTCTTATCTAATATAGAATAAAAGCTCATCAGAAGATGAACATATTTTTTACTCAAAAAATCCTCAGAAAGAACAAGTAAAATACAAGTCTAGTGAAATGGAATTGGTGCTTTTACACACATTTTTTGCTTCGTTTTGTTTTGCAGTATGGGACAGTTGAACCCAGGGATTCATGCATGTTTTTTGCAAGCACTCAACTACTGAGCTGTACCTGCAGCCCATTTTTTACTTTATATTTTGAGACAGGGTCTCACTAAATTATGCTGGCTGCCCCTGGCCTGGAACCTATGATCCTCCTGCCTCTACTTCCTGAGTTGCTGAAAGTAAAGGCCTTTGCAACCATGCCCAGCTCTTTACTAACATTTTTGAAGACTACAGCAGATATCTACATTTGAGTTAAAAATCAATCTAAACCAACTTAACAGACATTCGTGGTCAGTAGGTCTCTCTAAGTTAGTCTGTACACTTGGGACTAGATTTCCATCCTTAACTAACAATGAGGTGGAAGACAAAGAGAGAGAACTATGTATGCTTTTACCCAGTCCCTTACATGTGCCTGGCTCTTTGTGTGTCCTCTCACCTAAATTTAAATAAGCACTTCCTAGGGTGGCAGTGATAAGCTGTAAGATTGCATAGCTCAATTCATTGCTCTTTTTCCCTCTCCCAGGATGCACTGAAATTTAAACCTAGTCAAAATGCACAGAGGCATGTTGTGGTTTTCCTCCCATGCTCTATCTCCCAGCCTGTGGCACTCTGGATCTCCATGAAGACAGTGTTACAAGCCCCAAGCAGCTCTCCCTAAGTAAGGGGGGGACCTTGGATAAAAGAAAACTAAGGAGTGGCCACAACAGATAAGGGTCTAAAAAGACGTTCAAGGGAAGGATCTTGAATTGGCTGTAAATGGGCATCAAAATCTCATTGTTGTTAGGTGCCATTGAGTTGGTATCCGACTCATAGCAACCCTCATAGGGTTTTCAATGGCTGACTGTTTCGGGATTGCCTTGGGAGTGGATTGCCAGGTCCTTCCCCCATTTTGGCGGTGCTGAGAATTGAACTCTGGACCTCAGAGACTGCAGCACAGCACTCTACCAACTGAGCTAAATCCCAGCCCATCAAAATCTTAGAAGTTCTAAAATAAAGAGAAAGCAGGGGAAGCAGACAGATGTCATGAAAAATCTGCCTAGCAATAAAATAATTTGGGTCATTAACTACTGGAAAAATGGGATTCACATCCCCATTCTGTGTTATTTGAGCTAAGAGAGTTCATAATACGGAAGCCTTCTTTACACTTCCATTTGGGCCATGCAAATTAGGTTAATGTAATTTGAGTTTCCAGCCATATCAACTGAAATCCTGCTCCCCAGGGAGGCAAAGGACTTCACAAGTACAGTGCCAGGCCACCTCCCTCCAGGAATATATAACAAAGCATTGGATGTCCACTTTTTTTCCAACAGAAAAGTTTAAAATGTTAGAAGTTGCTGTGCGTGGTGGCACAGGCCTATAATCCCAATATTTGGGAGGCTGAGGCAGGAGGATCATGAGTTTGAGGCCAGCCTGGCTACATAGTGACTTCCAGGCCAATTTAACAGTTTAAGCTACATACTGAGACACTAGCTCAAAAAAAAAAAAAAAAGTAGAAGTTTTTAGAATGATGTTGTCTACCATAATTGTATGCTTAGATCTGTGTGTAACACAAGTAGTTGTTAAGCCTCAGTTAGGCTCTGGCTAAATCCTGCTACTTAAAAAGGTACCTAGGGTGTGTGCTCTGAAGCATGCAGAGCCACAAAAGGGTTCTGCTCTTGATGGAGGGGGCTCACATTTTGGGAGAATCTCTTACAGATGAGAATCTATTGCTGTATTTCAAAGGCTGTGTTTCTTGAAACATTTTAATGTCCTCCCTCGGTTGGAATCATCTGTGTCCAAAATAACAAATGGTCCCATACTTTTTCCCCTCTGAAGCTCAGGAGGCTTGATTTTTTTTTTTTTGAAGTCCATGGAAATTGGTGTGGAAATCATGAGGGAGGTCCAGAGAAGAATAAAATCAACCATTCGAAGCTGCCAGCAACCCCTGGACCCCCCTCTCCATTGCTATTTCCATGTCACCGAGTTTTTTCATTTTAAAACATTCCGAGATATTTTCATGGTGTTGTGGCTAACCATTTTTAGTCAGTTAAAAAAATGCCTTTATCACCTCCCACCAGGAAACTCATGGAACACACTGTCGGAGATGCTGAAACTTTTTATTTTTTTCATTTGCTCCTTAAAAATATTAATGGTAAGCATTAAAAAGGAAAGCAAAAGCATTTCATTTGCTTTTCAGACAGTTTAGTTTGAAATTAAGAATTGTATCTCTAACTGTGAATAAAGTAATAGGAGTGATCCCAGTGAACAAACCCGATCCTGTTTATCAAGTTCTCCATCCTACCAAGTGGGAGCAGAGAATGTGGTGTTGTGTACTAGTGCAAAAGGCTCTGGGTTGGATGGCTCAGACTGACAAAATTAAAAATCTCCAGCTCTCAAACAGAAGGAGGTCTGGTGGGTGAGAAAGACAGAGGGAGAGCGAGCCAGACAGGGGTAAATGAGGAGCTGGGACCAGACAGCTCTCAGCTTGGTGTAAGGAAGAAGCCAGCATTCCTGCTGATGAGCAGAGGGGTGGTGGGGACAGTCCCTATTTTGTCCCCTGTTAGTTCCATCTCTTTCCAGAAATGAAACCCAGAACTCTCTTCCATCTGGCTTCCCTCCAAGTGATGGACAGAATGACTATGGCCCTAGGTGACAGAGGGAAGGGTCATCCAGATTATCTTGGTACTTCCCCAAGCAGCTGACAGCCCTCCCTCAGCTCTGAGAGCATCCAGGAGAGCCTGCGAGCTGGTAAAAGGGATCCTGCTTTATTTTGCTCTGTGCTCTACATAAACCATGGCCAACTTCCAGGCACAGTCTCTGATGGAAGAAAAGGATAGTGACAAGAGATGAATGTGGTCACAGGCTACTGGTCATTGATTTTCTCCACCTGTGATGGAGAGATGCAAATAAACACAATAAGAATTGTTTTTCCTTTTCTTAAAAAAGTGCAAGGAAATAAATGGAATGATGTTGGAGAAAAAAATGAGTAACAAAAACAGAACCAGGGGAAAACAATATGGCTCTTTATAGAAAGAGCTCAGCATAGTCAAAATTCCAATCATAGCTTTCACCTCTTTGTGGATTATAAATATTGCCATAGATCATAAATGAAAAGGAATTTTCTACCTACAAGGAAGATCTAAGATCTAGTACACTCAGTATTTGTCCAAGTTTTTATTTCCTTACTTATTTTCTCACTCTATAAAGATGAGTAAAGATGCCTGACCAGTAATGAGTAGTATGATACGTACATTTTATGTTAAAGTCCTAACTACCCTTCAAAATTCATGTGTTGAAGTCTTAACCACTGTACCCTGTAGTATGACTTTACTTGAAAACAAGGTCATTGCAGATGTAATGAATAAAGATGGGATCACAGTGGATTAACCCCTAATCTGGTATTACTAGTGTTCTTATGAAAAGAACATCATTGAAGAAATACACACACACACACACACACACACACGCACACACGCACACACGCATGCACGCACGAGAGGGAGAGAGAGAGAAAGAGAGAGAAGATGAGGTAAAGAGACCCAAGGAGAAGATGCCCATCTATGTGCCAAAGACATAGGTGGGAAAAGACTTTCTTCACAGCCTGCAGAAGGAACAAACCCTACTCTCCATCACTTTTATTTCAGACTTGTAGCCTCCAGAACTGTAAGACAGTAAATTCTATTGTTTTAAGCCACTCAATTAATTTTTATGGCAGTTCTAGAGACTAACACAAGCAGTTTCTTTGAAGCAAGACAGTATTGTATAATATTTAAAAAATGGTAAAGGCTAGCATTCACTGAGCTACTTTTATGTGCCAGAGTCTGTCCCTTATTGATGTCTTACTTTTCTTAATCCTTACTGTTCATATCTTCAGTCACATCAGGATGTGATGGCTGGAGCTGTGGCTGCCGTATTTATCCATGAGTGAGGACAAGCCTGAATCCTGAAGCCAACATACTGAGCATATAAGTGTTGAAAGAAAGAAGAAAATCTGAGTTCCTCATGATGATACTGGGCCACCATATTAACTGAACCTAGAACCTTTTATCCTGGGAGTTTTTTTCTTTTTTAATGTGAGATAATAGCTACCATTTAAACCACATTTTATTAGAATTTTTATTACTTTTAGTCAACAACATGCCAGTGGATACACAGCCCCCATTTTTAACTTTTTTAACCAACACCTTCTATAGGTAAATTTATGTTCATTTTTGCATTTGTAGGTCCAGCCTCAAGGACAAGCATATGGATGTAAAATTCAACCAGTGTTTGTTGAATAAGCAAATAGGTGAGTTTCTCCTCTAGCAGAAATCAGTGGCATTTAACAGATGGAGAGATGAAAATTCTATGAATTGGAATGATTTGTTGAATATCATGCAGTGATTCAGTGGTGTGAAGGGGCCCCCTGACCACCTCATTTCCACACTACACTGCCTTCTTGCTGTTTTGTATAATTATGGAATCCTTTCCATGATTCTCTTTCTGATAGTCTCTCCTCATTCTCCTCCTCAGCACTTTCAACCTGTATGAAAACATGTATGCTTCCTATTTATGTGCCCTTTAGAATTTTTATTCTGTCTGTAAATACTTCACCTATTTGTATAAGGAAGAGTCTAGAAGCCACATCTGTGCTGTTAGTGCAGTACCTGATATAGCTTGAGTTTAATTTGGCAATAAATAAATCCCTCTGGATGATGATAATATCTGAAAACATAAAATGAACTCCACAGAGAAATAATCCTCTCTTCTCAACCTGCATCCTATATCCTTTCCTGAAGGGAATGGCTAAATGAGAAATTAATAGGATTGGAAGTATTTCAACTCTGTGCTCTGAAGCATGTAGATTTTATTTTAACTTTGTGAGTTCAAGTCCTTTGTACTTTGTACAAGCCATAGTTGTGAAGAAGAGACTCACAGACATCCAAAAATTGGTCTTACCATTTTGAGGTCATAGCTATATATTTGGGACTGGTCAATGTAGAATGATTATCTTAAATCTCTGAGCTAAATCTCCAAATTCTAAGGTTATTTCTATGTAGAATGTCACATTGTGACTTCACATCCAACATGTTTATGGGGAAATTTGTGATCACCTTGAGCAAAAGTTGACTTTCTTTCTTGACTTCTCAGATCTTATCTTTACTCCCATCTTTATGATCATCCAACATCAAAACCTTTAGGTTGTCTTTGACTCATTGCCTTTCTTCACCTTTCATGTCAAGCTAAATCATGTCCTGTAAAATACGTGTAATCTATTGCCACTGCTTCTGTTCCAGTCACTACCACCCTAGCTTGTTTCCCTGAATTCAATCTGTCCTCCATGAAATCTATCCTTATATTACATGCAAACCATTCTCCCTTAAATATTTTTTTCATGAAAATCTTAGTCTGTTCATCTGTTCTAACAAAATACTGTAGACTGAGTAGCTTATAAACATCAGAAATTTCATTTTCACAGTTCTGAAGGCTGGGAAACCCAAGATCTGTCCAAGGTGGTGACAAATACAGTTTCTGGAGAATGCCCTCTTTTTGGTTCATAAGTGTCTTCTGCTGTAACTTAACATGGTGCAAGGTGTGAGGGATGTCTCTGGAGCTTCTTTTATAAGGGACATTCATGTGCCACTGTGGTGTCTGATCCCGTCAGACCTCGGAAGCCAAGCAGGGTTGTGCCTGGTTATTACTTGGATGGGAGACCACCTGGAAACACCAGGTACTGTAGGCTTGGGAGAAGGACCCAGCAACCCACTCCCAAAAAACAATCAGCCATTGAAAATCCTATGTACTCAGAGAAGCACTGACAATAGTGTTTCACCTGTTGTACATAAAGTCACTGTCAGTGGGACACTAACTGGACGGCACCTAACAACAATCCTATACCTAAAGGCTCCACACTCATAACCTAATCACCTCTCCAAGACCATCACTCCAAATTCATATGAATTTGGGGGAACCCCAACATTCAGTCTATAGCAATGACATTTCCCAATTCAAACTTCATGGTGGCCCATTTTCTTCTGTATCTAAGCACATCTGCATTTCCAGCACCTTATCCTAATTTGCCTATGTAGCCACATTTTCTAGTATTCACCATTTCACATTAGTTCCTTCAGACTGGCTAATTTCCTCACCATCCCCATCTTCTCCCCAATCGTTAGTTTACCTTCTTATTTTCTGCCTTAATTGCTCCCTTTCAACTCTTGACCTAATCAAAATCACCCTGGTCTACTACAGTGATCTCATCTGGAGGTGATTTTGTGCCCCACGAAACACCTGGCAATGACATTTTTATTATTACAACTAGGCAGGGATTGGGATAGGAATGGTCCTGACTTATAGAGCTTTGGGGCCAGAAGAGAGAAAGACTAGCATTCTGTAACGTGTGAGGCTGTTTCCAGCAACAGAGAACTGTCTGGCCCAAAATATCAATAATGCCTGTCGAGATTAAGAAAAACTTGCCTGATGATATGGGGTGCAAGAAACAGGAATCAAGAGACCTAAGTGCCACTATAAGCTCTGACCAGTGATTTTAATTGAATTCCCTAAGGCTGAAGCAGCTTAATTTGTCAAGTAAGGGAAGGGGTCCACGATGCTGTGAACCCTCTCAAATGCTTCCATTTCTTCTGATTCTTTTTCCTTATTCTATACCACTTGTTGAACACTTTAAACTTTCAGATGCTGTGTCTTCCATACTCTCTGATGTTCCTCTGGTATGTATTTCTGTGCTCAGTTAGATCTTGACCTTCACTTTGAAGGTGAATACCAACCCTCCTGCTAATATTCCCCCACAACAGCTGACCTACTGAACAAAGCAAATGCCTCCATACTCCTGATTTATTGACTGGTTCTTCATCCTTCCATACAAATATTCTAAAGCCATTTGACACATAAAAATATGTATGTTTAGAAAACTAAACACTGTGTTTTGTTTGGTCAAGCCAAATATTTTAGATTGTGAATGTGTTGTTTCTTTCCAATGAGGTAAAGAATCATCTTATTCTTTCAGTCTAACCCATTTGAGATGGGAGAAAGATGTGGCAGTCCACTCCTGAAACAATCCCGAGATAATCAGCCATTGAAAACCCTATGAGGATTGCTGTGAGTTGTACATGATCCATGGCATCTAACAACAACTCATTTGGGATAGCTGTTGGAGCCAAATTCCAGAAGGAAGGACGTCTGCCTGAGGAAATCACATAAGTTTATTTTGACTTGTTGTTGTTGTTGTTAGGTGCCATTGAGTCATGTCTGACTCATAGCAACCCTTATAGGGTTTTCAATGGCTGATTGTTTCGGGATTGCCTCAGGAGTGGGTTGCCATGTCCTTCTCCCATTTTTGTGGTGCTGAGAATGGAACTCGGGACCTCAGAGACTGCAGCGCGGTGCTCTACCAACTGAGCTAAATCCCAGCCCTATTTTGACTTAATAAAATAAAATTATAATTTTTAAAAATATAATGTATACTTTATATTATAAATTTATTTTTATTTTTATATATTTTAAAAAATTTTAATTATAAAAATTATAAATCTGCTCCAAAATATGTTGTTGTAGTTAGGTGCCATTGAGTCAGGTCCAACTCATGCTGACTATATGTAAAACAGAATGAAAGAGGCACTGTATCTGCCCTCTGTAGATAGCAAATACAACACAAATATAGCAAGAGAGTGAAGTCGGGCCTCCAAAGAGTTGTCTGCCTCCCTTAACATGTTTGTTCTTTTGAAACTGTACTGGTTAGGGTTTTCAATGGCTCATTGTTTTCCAGGAGTGGGCTGCCAAGTCCTTCTCCCACGCCTATAGCACTTGATGTAGTCACCCACTTATTCCTAAAGTCCTCCTTGTCCTGCAAGTGATGTTGCGCAGATTTAATATTCAGTGGATCATCAAAATTCAAAAGATGGCTAAATAAAGAGTTTAATCCCCAAGCCTCATCCCTCACCATTCTGGTGGGATCTGAGCTAATCCCATTAATCAAATGTTCTCTCAGTAAACTTAGACAGATTTCTCTGGTCTCTGTGGCCTTGGGGTGCCAGATCCTGGTCAAGCATTTCACTTTGGGAGGTACCATGCTATACGCATCAGGAATTTTGGTTTCATACTGAAATTTTCCACCCTGCTAGTAACCCTCGTAAGGTAAATTAACTTCAAGTTATGCAGCTTCTTTAACAAGCACTTGTCTCTCATGGAAGCGCTCCATGTACAGTTAGAGGTGGTGGCTGCAGTCCAGGATCTATGAAGCCACCATCCAATTTCAGTTTGCTTGCCAATGTTAGCATTACTGCCACCTCTACTCTGGGCACCTGGGGTCAGGTGAGGTGGGCTGGCACCCAGCATTATTTCCAGTTGATAGTGGTGGCCCTCACAGCTGCACCGGCTCCCAGTGGTGGGCTATTATAAATGTAATACATGCTCATTAAGGAAAAATTAAAACATAAAGATATGTACAGCACAAAATTAAAGATAAAGTGTATTCCTGCCCTGCAGAGATAACCACTGCTAATAATTTGATCC
This sequence comes from Pedetes capensis, assembly GCA_007922755.1. Lineage (NCBI taxonomy): Eukaryota > Metazoa > Chordata > Mammalia > Rodentia > Pedetidae > Pedetes > Pedetes capensis. The sequence goes on from VMDO01002219.1 coordinate 15,766, forward strand.
ATTCCCATTCTTAAAATGAAAATACATATCTAAATATTATAAAATATTGAAATATTACAGAAAACAAAGAGCATTATAAACTAAAAATGCTTTATGTTTATTTAAAACACACATGCAGCTGGGCATGGTGGCTCACACCTATAATCCCAACCCTTAGGAGGTAGATGCAGGAGGATCAAGAGTTTGAGGCCAACCTGGACTATATAGTGAGGACCAAGCCAGCTGGGCTACATGGACCCTATCTCAACAAAACAAAAAACAAACAACTCTCGCACATTCTCATTGCAAACATAAAAGACTACATAAGATGACAAAGAAAAGATCTCCTTTCCTGCTTATATTCATCCCATCTATATTTTCTTATGGGAGAAAGACCAGTAGCCCACTCCTGAAACAATTTGCCATCAAAAACCCTATAAATTGCAGAGAAGCACTGACATAGTTTGGGGCATGGCACAGTGTCCAGGGGTGTTTTTGTTCTGTTGTACGCAGGGTTGTTATGAGTCAGACCCAACTTCATGGCACCTCACAACAACAACAACAAACAACAACATACTTTCCTACAGATAACTACATTGTTAAAATTTAGCATGCATTTTTCCAGTATTTTTCTACTCATGGACCCATATGCATCTTTTTATTTTTGCAAAATAGCTACACATTCTTATACATCATATGCTTCCACATAATATATTGTGGATGACTTCCTAAATCATGGAAATCTCTTTCTTTAAACCTACATTGTAATATTATGGAGTCAATATAGTAAAACTTTTTTTAAAACCAATCTCTAGTTATGGTCCTTTGGGTTGTTTCCATTTTTCCTCCTCAAGGCAACTTTCCAAATCATGGCTTTGTACATGGGTATTCCGATACTTGTGCAACTTTTCCTGTAACACAGATCTTAGAAGTAGAAATGCTAGGTCAAAAAATGTAAAATCTAAATATTGTTAGACACTGACAATGTACCCTTCGAGATATTTTTTTATTAGCTCTTAAAAATGCATTTATTTGTGTCAAGTTTGCTGAAAACTAGCAAAGTTTCAGTAAAGGACTAACAGACATAACTATGAATTATATTTTAATAATATAAAATATTATTATTAATAACAATAATAAAGTATTTATATTTTAATAATAATCTTTGTATTGTATTGGTAGGTCAAAATTATATCCCAGATAGACTTTGAGATTCAAATTGAGTCTAATCATTCTTCTGTGCAAAATCTTTCTCCCATTCAACATGGTCAGATTGTCCTTGATGTCTGAAAACATAGACATCAAGGTCCTCAATAGGAACAGTGGCACACTTTGGCGGTCTTGGAGTCAGTGAGATTACATTTGACTCTCACCTCTTTTAATTATTAGCATTGAGTCTTTGGGGAAATTACACTGTTCTGGAGTCTCACTTTTCTCTTCTGTAAAGTGCAAATAATAACAATAAGAATTACTTTGTAGAGAGATGTAGAGGGCTAAATTGAAACTTTTTCTACAGTGCTAATAGGTACTTGGTTGTACTTTCTTTAAGGGTATAATCCATGGAGCACTAACAAGAATGAAGCCTATTACTGAAGATTCTCCAGGAAGAAGTGCCAGAAATTACACACCAGGCCATACATCCTAGGGACTTGACATTGGTTAACTCTAGAAGACTTTCAATTCATTCTTATCATTTGATTTCTAACAACAATAGCTGCATATAAAGACAGCAAAAAGTGAGGTTTCTGGGTTTCCCTGTATTGCAACCAGATGTACATTGAGACCAAAGAGGACCTGTCGACAAAGTATTGGTTGACAGAATTTTAATCTGCATTGTCAAGATGAACCAGATTAGAAACATTCTGCAAGGATTAAGGCAGCAAAGACCGGTCATTCTTGGGGATGTGAGGTCTATGCAAGTTTGCTGAGCTCTTTGCACTTGCACAACAATTCTTGCTTATGTGGGTCCACCAGAGCTCAAATGTGTCATGGAAACGGAAGGGCAAGAAGTTCCGCAGTAGAATGAGTGACAGTAATTGGGAGTAATTTGAGGAGAAGGTAGGTTTTTTTTTAATTATTAATTCAACTCTTTTTATAATATAAATGATCATTTGTAACACAGGTATATTTTGACAGTTGTCTAAGACTTTAAAAATATTCCCACGAACGGGTTATAAACTGTGATAATCAATTTCTTAGTGATTATACTGATTAAGGAAATTACTCATCTACTATATTTTTCATCGCAGATATTTTTCAAATGTCACTTAAACCTCTTAGTCTTAAAAAATCTTGCCATCAGTCGGTTCACACGTAAATGTAAAACTGACGGCACAAATATTATGAATAGTACCTCTCAGGACAAAATTTGATTTGTCTGAAGGCAGATGACATTATAAAGAATAGTCAAGATGTCAGTAGAGGGAGTTGGTGTACGACTTGATTTACTTAGCATCTTTGTCACTTTATAGATTGAGATTTGATTGATGGTAACATTAATATAGAAAGTATGTTAATATTAGAACAGGCTTTAAGATGCTCTGCTAGAAAATTCTCCCCCTCCTCAAACTGCTGTAATTTGGAATAAAGTGCCCTAAGGATGCAATGCTTCTTAGACTCGCTAACCCCTCAATGTAAGAAATCTTTTTTTAAAGAAAGTGAAATCAACTTTATTGAGGTATTCTTCATATACATTAAAATGCACTCATTTTAAGTATACATTTCAATAACTGACAAATTTATACACCCATGTAAACACTATCACCATCAAAGATAGAACATTTTGTCACCCCAAAAGTTCTCTTGGTGGCTTCTCTGTCAATTCCCCCCCTCCCCCTCAGCTCTTGGCAACTACTAAAATGTTTTCTGTCGCTATCAATTGGATTATCATTTCTATAGTTTTACATAAATCGAATCTTATAGAGTACAGCATTTTTTTGTGTCTGGCTTCTTTCACTCAGCATAATCCTTTTGAGATTCATCCACATTCATCTACATATATCAGTCCTTCATTCTTTTTTTCTTTTTGACTTGTTAGTATATCATACTATGAAGATAGCATAATGTGTGTTTCTTTTCAATTGGTGATGCAGATTTGGGTTGCTTCCAGTTTGGGGCCATTATAAATGAAGTTGCTTTATACATTCATGAGTAAGTCTTTGTGTGGATATATATTTTTATTTCTTTAGGGTGTATACCTAGGAATATCATGGTAGGGCACATGTTATGTTAGGTGTCGTTGAGTCAATATCTGACTCTAGCAACCCTATGTACAACAGGTAAAACAGTATTGTTAGTGCTTCTCTGCTATTCATAAGCTTTTCAATGGCTGATTATTTTTTGGGAGTGGGCTTCGAGGTCCTTCTCCCAAGCCTACAGCACCTGGTGTTCTCAGGCGGTCTCCCATCCAAATAATAACAGGCCCCATCCTGCTTAGCTTCTGAGATCTGATGGGATTGGATGCCACAGTGGCATGGCTGCAAGCACATAATAATCATATATTTAATTTTATTAGAAACTATCACGTTGTTTTCAAAAGCAGTTGAATAATTTTATGTTCCCACCAGCAGTGTATGCACATTCTAGTTGTTCCATATATATTTTCCAACACTTGGTATTGTCAATCTTTTTATTTTTGGTCATTCTAATGGGTGTGAATTGGTACCTAATTGTGGGTGATGACTAATGATATTGAGCATCTTTTCATGTGGTTACTTCTCATGAATATACTTTCCATTAAATGCCTGTTTGTAACTTTAGCTTATTTTTAAAAATTAGATTGTTTATTATTGAGTTATAAAAGTTCTTTTTATATTCTAGATAGAGTCTTTTGTTAGCTATATCCTATGGGAAATACTTTCTCCAGTCTGTGTCTTGCCTTTCCATTTTGTTTAACGTTGTCATTTGAAGGCCAGTAGTAGCATATTTTGATGAGGAAGGACTTTTAAGTACCTACTTCCTTGTCTCCTCCACAATTTTGAACTTTCAATAGAGCTTTCTGAACACAAAAGTAGATACTTAGTGAATCTTCATTTGTTGACAAACAAAAGCAAAAAATAGTGTCTTTGAACTTAAAATTGTATTTTAAATATTGACATTCTGGCATCTTCCAAGTAAGTTATCTAATTTTTAAAAAGTACTTCCATGAATTAGAAAAATATTAGAAAAAAAATCACTATTCCCATTTTACTGAAAATAATCTAAGGTGTGGAAAACTGAAGTTCATGACTTGGGATCATGAAAATGTCTGAGGCAGAGCAGGAAATGCAGTGAAAATAATTGGTCACAGTGATGGGTCCAATCCAAGCCCTTTGGGGTCTATGCTGGTGCCCAAACGCATTGAGCTATATCATTATAGCAAGGCTGGGCCTGAAGGGATTATCCTGGGTCTGCTGTGTTGATTCTTTTCATTTTATTTCTTTTCTTTTCTCTTTTCCTTTCTTGTTTGCCTTCGTTCATCTGTGCTTAGTTTTGCATTTCTTTCTCCTTCTCTCTTTCTCTCTACCCCTCTCTCCTTCCCTGCCTTAAATGAAGAGTTCATCTTTGATTACTAACAGAAACTTGATTTTCATGTTGTGCAGGAAAAAATGCACTTGCTTACGCACATATAATCTCCAGATGGTGGTAAACCCAAAACAAAGACCAGAATCCGTTTCAATGTCGTGGATGACATTGAGGGCGGAAATGCAGGCTCCAGACACGTGTCCAGAAAGACTGAAAGTATCCACTCCATTTCAGGGGAACCCCTTGATATGTTCTGGATTTTTTCTTTTAAATTAAATTTACTAGAAATAATTATTTTCCAATTAGAAAGCCTCTGTAAAACAGTAGTCATCTCAATAGATTTTAAATTAGTGATGTTTTAATTATACAAATCATATTTCCTTGCTTCAAACTTGGATAAAGTCCTCATTCCTAAGGCAGCCTGCAAGAGCCTATATAATTGGGATTTCCCTTACCTCACTTCCTCTCTGACCACTCCCTCATGTGCCTGGTGGGGTTTTGTAGTTTTTGTTCATTGGTTGGTTGGTTTGTTTTCACACGGAGCCCCTCCTACTTCAGGCTATTCCCATGAATCCTCCTGGCAGCTGTTTGGGGGGCCATACCCCAATGTTACCTCCTGCCCTGAGGAATTCCCCTTCTTGGGAGGTGCCGGGTACTTGGCTACATCACAAAAAAGAATGAATCAGTTGAGAGAGAGAGAGAGAGAGAGAGAGAGGGAGAGAGAGGGGGAGAGAGAGAGAGAGAGAGAAAGAAAGAGAGAGAGAGGTGGGAAACAGGTCCAGAGAAGGAAGTGCAAGCCAGGAGTGCCAGCAGCAGGCAGGTCCTTCCCCAGCAACAATTACTTACCCTCTTCCAGGGCAGATACCTTAGTTTGTCTATTTCCGCTATAAATGAATGTGTGTGAAACACAAAAATTATGGCGTAGAATATAGGCCAAGTTTATTAATGATATAGATTATAATGAGAGTACACCTTCTAGATGTGAAGGTGGGCAGTAGTGAAGGCTACTGCTGCCCAGAGCCTTGTCACCTTGTCCTTTCTGGTGAAGTTTGGGCCCTCAAGGGAGGAAAGAAATGTTTTCCTTCTGGAGCCTGTGTGCAAGAGAGGCTAATGAATTCCCAGTGTCTTCAGAGGGCTTGGCTCAGAGGCGGGTATTTCAAAAGGTTAGAAATCCAGGCAACTACTGGTCTTGATAAGGGAGCAAAATTCACTAAACAATGTCCTTTTCAATTGCTGGGACGTGGTGTCTGTCTCACACAGTCTTTCATCCTTCCTGGATGAATGTAGAAGTGAGGAGTGCTTTTAATTCTGTTTCCTTTTAGCAAGCATGTTGTTTGTAAGGGTATCATCTATCAGGGAAACACTGACCACCAGACCACAGGAGGCTCACATTGATATTTAGATTACAAGGAAGCATACTACTAGGCTGGGAGGTGGCTGGCCACAGAGCCCTCTATTCCATTTCTTCCTGCCTATTACCCTCTCACACTCCCGCTGCTAGAAATGCTTGTTCTCCTGTGCAGTTGACCTCTCCCCCCATGCCCCTCCTTCAGCATAATGCAATAATCATGTTTGCCAAGAACAGACACACATGCTTGAAATAAACAAGCTCAAGCAATATGGAGTGCAAAACATAAATACCATTCACATTTCACATTATTAGCATTATTTCAAACATTGTTTACATACACATACATATTTAAAAAGTAAGATATATGCATATTTTATACGCATATATAAATACATCTACATATATGCATTTATTCATATGCATATTATATATGTGTATAAATATGTGTGTACATATGTAATGTATGTTATATATAATACATTTTTGTTGTTGAGTGCCGTGGAATCAGATCTGACTCATAGTAACCCTACATACAACAGAGCAAAACACTACCCAGCACTTTACCATGCACGTGATCTTTTTATGTTTGAGCCCATTGTTGCAGTCACTCTATTTCTTCTCATTTTGAGCTGTGCCACATCAGCAAAAAGAGGTCCCCGGAGCTTTACTGTATTTCCATCATTAAGGGCGACTCTACTTTGAGGAGGCAACTCTTCCCCAATCATCTCTTGAATGCCTTCCAGCCAGGGGAGCTCATTTTCTGGCATTATTTTTGACATTGCTTCTATGCTATTCATAGGGTTTTCAATGGCTAGTTGTTTCAGGAGTGGGCTGCTGGGTCCTTCTCCCTAGTGTATGTTAGTCTGGAAGTTCAGGTGAAACTTGTCCACCACGAATGGCCCTACTGGTATCTGAAACAGGAGTGGCATAGCTTTCAGCATCACAACAACAGGCAACCCCCCACAGCATAGGCTGATGGACACATGGGAGATATATAATACATGTTGTTGTTGTTGTTGTTGTTGTTGTTGTTAGGTGCCGTTGAGTTGGTATCTGACTCATAGCAACCCTCATAGGGTTTTCAATGGCTGACTGTTTTGGGATTGCCAGGCCCTTCTCCCATTTTTGTGGTGCTGGGAATTGAACTCTGGACCTCAGAGACTGCAGCACAGAGCTCTACCCACTGAGCTAAATCCCAGCCCATATAATACATATACATGTAAAAATATTTGTGTATACACTTTTATATATTTTTATATGAATGGTTACATATGATCATTCTCAAAACTGTACTAAAATGGGGATGTTTTACACATTTTACACAATCTTTCAATGTCTTTTGTTTATTTGAATTTATTTAGAAAAGAAACTGGATGAAATCTGAAAGAAAACTAAACTTCAGATGTTTCTTCACCATGACTAATATTATTTCCTAGGAAATCCCTCTAATGTTATTTAAAACACACAATAATAATAGACTCCTTCTGTTTTATAACAGCTTTATTGAGCTATAATTGGTATACAATAAACTACACATACTCCAAATGCAATATTTGATGTTTTGCTTTTGTAGGCACCTGTGAAACCATTGCCACACTGAAGCGGGTGAACACACCCTTCTCCTCCCAAAGTTTTCACCTCTGCTTCTGCAAACCCTTTCTTTTCATTCCTCCCTGCCTAACCCCCTCTCCCAGTCAAGCAAATGTGATTTCTATAACTCTGGATTAGTTTCAGTTTTCTAGAGTACTATACAAATAGAATCATACAGTTTGTATTCTTATTTGCCTGGCTTATTTTACTCAGTGTAATTATGTCAAGATTCACCTGTGTTATCATATGTTGCCGTTCAGTGCCACTGAGTCAGGTCCGACTCACAGCGACCCTCATGGAGTTTTCAATGGCTGATTGTTTTGGAATTGGTTTGGGAGTAGATTGCCAAGTCCTTCTGTTTTTGTGGTGCTGGGATCAAACCTGGGTCTTCAGAGAGTTTGGAGCAGCACTCAGTCAACTGAACGAAACCACATTCCCAGGTTTTCATATACCACATTGTTCAGTTTATTCTTTTTTATTGCCTCATAGTATTCCATTGCGTGTATATGCCACAATTTGTTTATCATCACCATTGGTCAATGGATATTTGAGTTCTTCCCAAATTAGAGCTATTATAATCATAAATTAAATTTCATCAAAAATTTAAAGCATCTGCTCTTTTTTTTCTTTTTTCCTTTTTTTTTCTTTCTTTCTTTCTTTTTTTTTTTTTTGTGGTACTGGGGATTGAACCCAGGGCCTCATGCTTGCATGCTTTGCAAGTGCTATACACTCAGTTGGACCCTCAGCCCATATTTTTACTTTTTGAGACAGAGTCTCATTAAATTATGCGGACTGCCTCTGGTCTTGAACTTGCGATCCTCCTGCCTCTGCCTCTGGAGTGGCTGGGATTATAGGCATGCGCCACCACACCTGGCTTAAAGCATCTGCCCTTTAAAAGACATTGTTAAGGGAATGGAGAGACCAGCCACATACCAACGAAGAAAATTAACAAAGCACATATTTGATTAATTACTTTATCTCAAATATTTAAAGATCTCCCCAAATTCAATATAAGAAAACAACCATTACAAATTTTAAACCAAATATTTTGATTTTAACAGAATCTCTTAATTCTTTGCTACAAAAAATGAAGAAATTTTAGATTTCCTCCCACAATTTTTCCCTCTTCCTCCTATTTTTGTGGTTATATCATTATGTTTATGTTGTCAATGTTTATGACATTTTCATATGTCCAATAGATTCAATGCCCATAGCTAGTTCTTCTACCATATCATCTCTATTTCTAAATGTTTAATTTTTATTTATCTATAACCTGCTGGGCCTGCAGCCATACCACTCTGGTGTCCGATCCCATCGGATCTTGGAAGCTAAGCAGGTTTGGACCTGGTTAGTACTTGGATAAGAGACCACCTAAGAACACCAGGTGCTGTGGGCTTGGGAGAAGGACCTGGCAGCCTACTCCCCAAAAAACAATCAGCCATTGAAAACCCTATGAAGAGCAGAGAAGCACTAACAATACTGTTTTCTGTGTTGTACATAGGGTCACTATGAGTCGGATACCAACTCAATGGCACCTAACGACAACATTACCAGCTGGGGTTTTTAAGCAAGGAATTTTGTTCAAGAAGGATTCACAGCACTGTGTTCCCTAAGTTCTTGCATGCTTAATCACAGCTTTCAGTAGGTATATTCTTGCTATTTGGTTGTATCTGCCTGCCTTCCACCAAATCTTAGCCTAAAAATTGGTGCTTTTTTAATGTGAATCCTTCTTTGACATTAAGACGATGTTGTTGTTGTTGTTGGGTGCTGTCTAGTAGGTATCCGACTCATAGCGACCGTCATAGGGTTTTCAATGGCTGACTGTTTCAGGATTGCCTTGGGAGTGGATTGCCAGGCCCTTCTCCCATTTTTGCAGTGCTGGAAATTGAACTCTGGTCCTCAGAGATTGCAGCGCAGCGCTCTACCAACTGAGCTAAGTCCCAGCCCTAAGACGATGTTAGCTAACCTGTAATTTCCCTTCAAATTACGTATTATGTAATTATGTAATCATTATAATTCATTATTTGTGTGATTTTCGTTTAGTGGCCTTTCTAGATGATATGTATCTTAAGGGTAAGAATCATGGCCATCTATTCCATCAGCTTCTCTTAGTGTGGTGGTGGCTCACAGTAGGTAATGAATACATCTGTCCATTTGTTTAACATCACCTGTTGAGAAACTAGGAGATCTAGCAGTAAATAAGACAGAACAACAATAAAAAATCCCTACCGTCATGGAACTTACATTCTCTTTCTAGCAGTCAGCCACTGAAAACCTCACAAGGGTTGCTATGAGTCAGAAACGACTCGACAGCACCTAACAACAACAACAACCTCATTGCAGGAGTCCAGGTTCAACCAGGAACCCACGCCCGGCTAAGAAGCAGGAATGTAATTTCGACTTTCTGGTTCACTTCTTTCCCTTAGCCATCCCTGTTCTTGACCAAGGAAGGGAAAGCTGCTGGACAGTGCCCATAGGTCTCTGGGGGATCACTAGATCTGTCACAAATTAGGAACAAAAAGTAACAAGAAACTTTTAAACCAAGGCATGTTAATAAAATGACTCTCACTTTCTCTTTATTTCAGACTAGAGAAGATAAAGAAGCTCTACTCATTCTTTGTCCTTTTTCTTTTTTCTTTTTTTGGCAGTACTGGGGAGCGCCAAATCCAGGGCCACACACATGCTAGGCAAGTGCTCCACCACAGAGCTGCACCACCAGCCCCTTTACTATTTTTCATTTTGAATCAAGGTCTCACTGAGTTGTGCAGGCTGCCTCTAACTTGGAACTCTGACTCCTCCTTCCTCAGCCTCCTGAGTTGCTCACATGAGCCACTGTGCCTGGAAAACTATTTTTTTGTGTGTGCTACTGGGGATTGAACCCACTGTCTTGCACATGCTAGGCAAACACACTACCACTGAACTATATGCCTGGCCTCTATTCATTCTTCCAATTAAGCATGGGGCCTCTCCTGTGTGCCATGCAAGGCCCTGAAGACACTGTGCTGAGCTAGCAGATCAGTGTCTTTCCTTCCCACATCAAACTTAGTGATTTGCTTGAGGGTGGACATGCAAGGATTATACCTCAGAAAGGGATGAGTACTATAAGTCAGAGCTTGGTTTATTCTTTTCTTGATTTTCTGCACTTAGGAAAGTGATGGAGGAAATGTTATTCCTGCAGACTAAAAGTGTGTTGTGTGTGTAGCTATTACATTATGAACATCCCCAAAATTCAAGCAATATCCTAGTATTCAGAAATTATTACCTGGTCAGCCAACAAGTCAGTCATGTCATTGATGAAGGAATGAAACTCCAACATCCCTTTTGTCATTTCACTTTCCTTTTACACATTAACATGAATGAAAAGATCAACCAGCACTCATACCAGAACTAAGCTCATTCCTCTTTTGCAGCCATCTCTTGGCTACTGATACAAGAATTCATCATAAGTCAGCATTCTGTAGAATCAGTTGGCTAAGATTTATAATTCTCCCCCAATCATTGTATGCTCAAAATTGAATGTCAGAAGGGCAAATATTCTGCATCTATGGATTTGTAACCAAATACCTTCTCACATGGGGGTAACTTGATCGTGACCCAAGGTGAGCAACAGCAGGCGCTGACTTACTCAGCAGTGTTAATGATTCTCCCTAGCAACACTGAACAGGCCAGGTGGTATACATTACGACTTCCCTATGAGGGCATGGATCTGCTTATCCTCAGGCATGGTTTCCTTCCAGGCTTCTGATTATGAGCTAGGTTGCCTTGAATTATTTTCACTTTTTCTGTCTGCCTAATGCTACTGAGGGCTGGGATTTAGCTCAGTTGGTAGAGCACTACCCTGCAGTCTCAGAGGTCCCGAGCTCGATTCCCAGCACTGCAAAAATAGGAGAAGGACATGGCAATCCACTCCCAAGGCAATCCCAAAACAGTCAGCCATTGAAAACCCTGTGAGGGTCGCTATGAGTCGAACACAACCCGATGGCAGCTACCAACAATAACAATGCTACTGATGGTGTAAGGTGGCCAGCTAGGTCTGGCAGTCAAGTCAGTGTTCATAAAAATTGTAACTTTAGGGAAACTGAGGGTCCCTATGGAGCACTAATTCAAGGTCCAGGTCACTGACTGGCTCTTTAATACACTTGTTGATGCTAGGTGCTGTTGAGTTGGATCTGACTCATAGTGACCCTATGTACAACAAAATGAAATACTACCCAACACTGTGCCATGCACACAATCTTTTTATGTTTCAGCCCATTGTGGTAGTCACTGTGTTTTGTCTCATTTTGAGTCATGTCACATCAGCTGAAGGAGGTCCCAGAGGCTTTATTCCATCCCTGTCATTAAGATCGATTCTACTTTGAGGAGGCAACTCTTCCCCAATTGTATTTTGACCCCTTCCAGCCTGCGGGACTATTTTTATGGCATTATATTTAACGGTGCTTCTCTGCTGTTCATAGGTTTTCAATGGCTCATTGTTTTAGGAGTAGGCTGCCAGGTCCTTCTCCCTAGTGTGTCAGTCTGGAAGCTCAACTGAAACTTGTCTACCATGGGTGGCCCTGCTGGTTTCAGACACACTGGTGGCATAGCTTTCAGCATCACAGCAACACACAAACCCCCAGAGCACAACAAACTGACAGGCACATGGGGTCAATACATGTACAAGTGTTAAATCAAACACTACCGTGGTAGCTTCCCTTTGGTTGGGTTATTGAGCCCTTGTATCTGAGCATTTCTACTTATAAGTTTAAGCCTTAAGTGACATGCTATCAAAGGGGCAAGAAAGTTGAAATTCTATAAGAATCTAGGAATTTAATTCCTTTAAATAAATGTCTGTACCTTATAACAAGATTTGACAGCATGACCCAATGACAGGGCTTCTGGAATGTCTTGTTTAACTGTGGTTGAAATATGTTGTAGAATGTAAGGACACACAGTTTGTCCTTGCTTTCTATGCTTATCCATTCTGGGCTTTGTGATTTGGGCCAGTGATCCAAGTTACTCTTGAAGATAGGAGAGGAAGGTAGAGGAGGAGGACATAGAATTCTTCTTCAGAGACTCTGGAAATGGCTCAGCTGCTGGTGCAGAGGACTACGGATACCTGAGATTTGTAGTGTCACTTATTAGATAGCAAAACTGAACTTGGATTTCCTCCTTATATTCATCCCATCTATATTTTCCTATGGAAAAGGACATGGCAGCCCACTCCCAAGACAATCAGCCATTGGAAACCCTATGAGTAGCAGAGAAGCACTGACATAGTGCCAGGTGTGACACAATGTTGGGTAGTGTTTCGTTTGTGATACATAGTGTCACTATGAGGCAGACGTGACTCAATGGCACCTAACAACAACAACAGAGGAAACCTAAAGTTGCCCTTCTCAAAATGGCAGTTTTTTTTCTTACAGTTCTATAGGGCTGGGGTTTAGTTCAGTTGGTAGAGTGCTACTCTGCACTCTCTGAGGCCCTGGATTCAATCCCAGCCCTGCAAAAATGGGAGAAGGACCCGGTAGCCCACTCCTGAAACAATCAGCCATTGAAAACCCTATGAATAGCAGAGAAGCACTGACATAGTGCCAAGCATGGCACAGTGTTGAGGAGTGTTTTGGTCTGTTGTACATAGGGTCACTATGAGTCTGACTGCCTCGATGGCACCTAACAACAATTGAAGATTGGTTTCGTGATTCTGAGGCTGGAAGATATTCAATGCTTTCTCTTTCTTGTGGACACTTCTGTGAGTTCTTTGGCATCATCTTAGACTAGATAAAGACTCCTTGACATTGGCACCCTCCCACATGGCCTATTTCTAGTCTACAAGAGACTCTGCTACATCTGTTGCTTTGATAAACTCTTAGAGAACTGAGTAGTCCCAGCTGGGGATCTCCCGTTAGCTCGCCAGCTTGCTTTCCACCCTTAGGGGTCAGAATCCAGTCCACTGGCATCATTCTAACTCTGGGGGTCCTGAGGAAGCCCTACGAGGCTTGCAGGGCAGGTCAGAACCTCCATGCCCTGCTCCTCTGGGTGGCTGTGGTGGAGTGGAACGCCAAGCACCCTACTAGCTCTTGTTCATATGCACTTATTCCTTAGAGGTGAGTAAGGGGACTTAAGAATTAGACAACATCTTTGGTTTGCTCTTTTAAAAACTTGCATCTGACACTTGACTTTTGGATAGTATCTGCTTGACCTCAAAGCTACAGTTGAAACATTTATTTTTTACACAGGGGTATCTTAAATTAAGGAATCTCCTGCTTGCATATAGAGGACATACCTATGTTTTGAGGGAAGCTGATGCATCCTCCAGCCCTCACTTTCTTCTCCCATAGATGAATTATCCCAGACATGCCCTTGGGAGTATCACTTGATTTTAGAGAGTGGAATCCAATACCACACTCAACAGCTTTCACACCTATGCAGCAACTCTAATAAACTTAATAATCTAGACAGGTGACTGTGAACATTATAAATCATGGTTGATCTGCAAGTTGTCACAAGCAACTTTACTTGACTCACAATCCCAGGAAAAGAATGGAATCAACTTTGTTTCCCTGCAGCATTCTTGTTATGCCACTGGTGGTTCAAAGATTTCTCATGTCTCAACATTGAAACATCCATCTTGACTAATGGCAAAATTATACCCACAAGGTTGACAAAAGATGAAAATTTGTCCTCATCTTCGATATGAGTATCTTCTAGAATGTTTCAGTCCATTATCTTTGAATGCCATGTTTCTTTGACCATGTTTATGCACATGACCCTCTGAAATTTCTCTTCTTCCTGTTTTGCTGATAAAATTGCATATGAAGTCATTTTCTTTTTTAAAATTGTTTTTTCTTACTACTTATTTATTTACCTATTTATTTATTTTGACTCTCTGGGACAAGGTCTCACAACGCAGCTCAGGCTGGCGTCATACTTACTACATAGCCCAGGCTGGCCTGGAACTGGTGATCCACCTGCCTCTGCCTCCTGAGTGCTGAGATTACAGGTGTGTGCCACCACACTTGGCTTCATATAAAAACATTTTTCATGCTACAAACTAAGAGAAAAATAAAAAGTAATATCAGTAGAAGAGAAACTAGTATTCACAGAGGAAAGCATAATGCTCATAAATAAATAAATAAATAAATTTCACTTACAAGTAGTTATTTTATTGTGAACTCATTAACTAGGCACAAATCCTGCTTTTCCAAACTTCTATTCTGCCAGTATGGTATGCCTCTTTTCACTCTTACACCTTTTCTGAATATCCATTATCCACCAGCCCTCCTCGACTCCCCAACATGTTTCTGTCTGCTTAGAATGCCTTTCACCTTCTTTGTAGCTTGATATCCAAGGTTTAGTTCATATGTCTATCTCTTTATGTGTAACTGGTGCTCAATTCCCCTACTTCAGAGGTTGGTGACTGCTCTTATGGAACAATCCAGCTGTCACAGAACAACAACAACAACAAAATCTATTTTTATAAGTAAAGTTTTATTGGAATATAGCTACCTTGCTTATTTGCATATTGTCTATGGATGCTTTCTTGCTATGACATAGAGTTGAGTAGATGTAACAGGGAAAATGTTCGCTGACACCTTCCCTAAAACAAGTAAACGTATGTAATAAAGGCCTTTGATATCTTGGATGGAAATTGTTTGATTGCATATTAGTTTGCTCGCCACATAGTAATAGTCTTAGTTCTTTAAGATATAGTCTGTGAAGAACAAGGCCTCTGGAGGTGGACCACCTCAAGGCTTAGCTTTGCTACTTATAAACTGTGACCTTGAGAAATTTATTTGACATATCTGGATCACAAGTTTCTCATTGACAAAATAGGGATAACAATGACCTCATGAGGTTGCTGGGTGGATTAAATAAGATATTTCAAAAAAGCTTCTAATAGTGTTCAGAACAAAAATTCTAGTTATTAGTAATTGTCTTAACCCATAGGCCACCTAAGTATCCTATACTATTAGAATGCCTGAAATCTAGTCTATTCTACATAAAGATTTCTTACATTGGTTGCCAACATGACTGAAGAGGAAAAGATTAAAATAACAGGAAATATCCAAAGTTGTAGACTGATCCTATGCACAAAGTTTGACTGAACATATAGGAGGTATAATAAAGCAAAAGCAAAAATCTTAATTGAAAAAGGAGAAAAGGGAAAGCTAGAAAGTTTTTTTAAATAGTAGAAATCCTCCTTGTCCTGCATGAGCTCTGTGTTAGTCAGCCTTCCTTCACTGTAACAAAATACCTGAGATAATCAACTCAAAAAGAGGAAAGGTTTATTTTGGCTCACAGTTTTGGAGGGTTCAGTCTATGCACAGTTGGCCCTATTGCTTTGGGCCTATAGCAGCACAGCATATCATGGAGGGAACACGTAGCATCTCATGGTAGTCAGTAAGCAAAAGAGAAAGAGAGGAAGCGGCTAGGTCCCAAAATATCCTCCAAGGCCATGTCCCCAATAACCTAACTTCCTTCCAGTAGATCCTAGCTCCTAAAGGTTCCATCACCTCCCAATAGTACCACAAGCTGGGAATCGAGACTTTAACACTTCGGTCATTGTGGAAGATTCAAGATCCAAACTATGGCATATAGTTTTTATCAGATGAAAACTATAGAAAGATTGTAAGAAATCTGGCCTTCCACTGCCCTCTGCTATTCCTTTGAGTTAAAAGGAAGGAAGCAATGTGGTCAACATAATTCTCACTTGCAGTACATGCTGAAGGGGGAATCTCTTTGAGTCCCTATGTACCTGATTACGGACCTAAACAAATATGTTCCTACAAGAAATACCCACAACCTGATCCCACATGGTACTAGGTACTCCTCCAGCTAGTGCTATGTCCAGAGCCTCAGTAGCCCATCCTTTTCCTGTGCTCTTCTTAATCCTGGAGTCTTTCAAACAAAAGCCAAAGCCATAGCTCTGCAGCTCTGTCACAGATAAGAGGAGCTATGCTAATTTGCCATGATTAGAAGATCTTTGAAGGCCTTTGCCAGTTTATATCAAGGCATAAAAGGCAATTATTACAATTAATGCAATTTACCATGTGTTACCCTTCAAAAAAAAAAAAAAAAACGATTTCAGGGTAGGTATGCCATCTGTCCCTTTTAATGTAGTGAGCCTTATAATTTAACTCTGCCTAGTCATGGGGTTTGGATGTAGAACCTGAGAGATCATCATCAGAGGGATTTGCTCCAGTATTTGCCCCTTGGGTTCTCTGAGGTTTCAAGTTTATAGCTGGGCTTCACCTCCATTGTGAGGAAGGCTTCTGGGGCTGGGCAGCAGGATGAAGAATCCAGGCTCCATTCTGACGTTCATTTCTGCAGAGAGAGCCCACAACCAGCAGAGGGAGCTTACTTTTTGCTGTCAAGGACCCTTTTCCTTAACACAACACTGCTGCTTTGAAGACGCTGTCTACCAACATTGCTTCTGACTACCAGGAGATATAGAGGGAACACGATACTTGGCATATGTTGCTGCAGGAGCCAAGGGAACTAGATGAGGACTTGCCAAATGGACTCAGGCTGAACAGAAAAGAAAGGAGGCAAAACCATGACTCCTTGTTTACCTTGCTTATATTGGGCATTAAAAAAAAATAATGAAAAGCAGAGATACCTGGCTGGGGTATAGCTCAGTTGTTAGAGCACTTGTATAACATGCATGAGGCTGTGCAAATGGGTTCGATCCCCAGCACCACAAAAAGAGGGCATACTCCCAAAATAATCCTGAGCCAGGTATGGTGGTGCACACCTGTAACCCCAGTACTAGGGAGTCAGAGGCAGGAGGATTTGAGTTCAAGGCCAGCCTGAACTACATAGCAAGAATCTATCTTAACAAACCAAGGACTGGGGATGTAGCTCAGTGATAGAGCACAAGGCTCTGGATTCAATCCCCAGCACTACCAAAAACAAACACAAACACACACAAAATAAAACCAAAAATACCAACCAAACAACAACAACAAAACTAAGATCAAAATGTCATGTCAAAGATCAAGTATTTTTTTTTTAAACAGGCATTTGCTATTGTTAAACTTTTGAAACCAATAAACAAACAAACACTTGATTGCTGTCCTCATCGTCTGTTCTTTTTAAATAGGTGATTTGGGGGTGTGGGGAAATAAGATGTAATACAATCCATTTTACAAGCACAGTGCCAATAGAATAGCTGTAAATCTCATACTTCACTTCTCACCCATCTCCTCGTTCCTCTGCAAGAAATCTGGCTGCAGAATTGCTAAGTGTATAGTGAAAAGAAAAACAGGACAGCCTTTTCCTGGTGAAAATGGGATTTTCAAAGGCAGGAACGAGCAAACCAGCTTTACTCCTCGTTCACACATTTGGTGGAAGCTGCCATTTCCCAAGTTTGGCGCCTTTTCTTTTCCAATAACCAAGACGATTTTACATACAAGACTATAGGATACTTGTGCATCTATAAAGGACTATCTACATGTATTTTAAATGAGTAAATGTGTCTATGATTTTTTTAATTCCCGTGCTTTGATGCTTTGTACAATACCTTTTTTTTTTTAAACTGTGATTCATGGAGCCCTTGAGCTTATGAGAGGTTGCTAGAAAATAAATTAAGTTCTTTGAGATGTTCTTTGGAACCCTTAGCATTTGTTTATCAGGAGACAGGCTGTTTCCTCCTTGAATACTTCCAGATGCAGCCAAGGGACCGGATGAGGGCATTTGTCTGAGGTGCAATGAGAATGTGTCCTTCTTCACTGAAAAGGGCAGGGGAGGGGCAGACAGTTATGCTTATTGTCCCTGGAAACTTTCCATTTTCCTCCAATCGTATGAGCCAACATAAGGCTCCCATTGATGTCACAAGGGAAGCAGACATCAGCTTTCGTTGTCCATTTCTTAAAAGATGGTTTTCCTCCCAGTAAAGGTTTAACCATGTGTTCACTGTTACATTATAATTTTTGCTACCAGGCTTTTGTTTACATGTTAATATGTCTATATTTTAAAAAATCAACCTCAGGATATTATAGTTGAGTCTGAGTATTTGCAGTTTTCAAGTTTGTAGTTATTTGAATATTGGAAGCTCCTAAACAAGATTGAGTTCTGCATATCTAATGTGCAAATGAAATATAATTTGAAGAGTAGATTACATAAAGTTAACAGATATGAAAATAACCAATTAAAGAAATCATTGTCATTGCCTTAAGTTTGTGTCTGTCTCATGCCATTTCCGACTGATCAACTTTAAAGTAGAACTTCTGTGATAACTGAAGTTCAAATGGATAAATTAGAAAAGCAAGACACCCTGCATGCGCCTATCATGATCGTGAATACTTAACTTATTCCTTCTGTGAAGGTGGCTGCTGGCTGGACAGTTGTGTGCACATGGCCCATATGCAGTGTCAGAGCCCTGTGTGCAACCTGAAGAGCCTCAGCTGGCCTGCTCATAAGTCTGTCCAATGACCGAAGACAGCCTCATACAAAGGACAAAGACACTGTGGTAAACTAAGCAAAGAAGACTAATTCTCTCTGGAATCTGGAATATGTAAAGGTCTAGTCAATTAGGACCTAGAGGAGAAATGAGCCTATACCCAGAGACAGAGAAATAAGAAAGAATACGGTACAATTTCTTTGTCTATGAGGGATACTTTCCAAGACCCCCAGTGGATGCTGGAAACCATAAGTAGTACTGAACTCTCTCTATATTATTTTTTTCTTATGCCTACATACCTATGATAAAGTTTAATTTATAAATTAGACAATATGAGATTAATGAGAAGAGATAGCAACAAAATAAGACAATTATAGCAATATACTATAATGAAAGTTATTTAAAAGTTATGAATTGTTTATTTCTGGAATTTTCCATTTATTTTCAAACCACAGCTGATTAACTGAAACCTCATAAATCAAAATAAAAAATGGGGGCAGCCAATTGTACTTCAGAGAAGGCATGCAGACTCAACAGTACAGTCAGTAGAAAGTCAGTCTTTGAAGATTTCCTAATAGTTTTCTGTCTAGCACATGTGGATTTTTACGGCACTAACCCCTTTGTTTCAGCTGCTCAAGGGGGACTTTTCTTTCTGGGTAATCCTACAACCATAGGCCAGGGTTACTATGTTGTTGCTTATAGATAGCTAAATTTAATTCTAAATTTAATTTAATTGGGCTTAAACATAAATAAGATCGTGTGCCTGGCACAGAATTGGGGAGTGTTTTGATCTGCTGTACATAGGGTCTCTATGAGTTGGGCTTGACGGCACCTAACAACAACAAATTTAATTCTTAGACTAGATATTGTTGTTATTCTTAAATACCACATAAATATGCTTTGAAATGATACAGAACAAAGATAATCACTTTTCATAATACCTTGGCACTTGCAGACTTGATTTCTAGGAAAAGGGCATTTCTGCCATACTCTAGACTATTAAACAGGACTGCAGGGAATCTGGTAACTTGGTACCTACCTACTTAGAGCCCCAGGGGCCCTGGGGACTTCTGTAGTGAGAATGATGAGACAAAGCTGATAAATGTTTGCTTATTGCAGCTCCTTTTATTCAGGTGGTTTTCTTTACAACTTTGGAAAAAATATAGAGAAAATTATAAAGTTTAGATGGAAAAGACACACCAACGAGCATGTGACATTTTTCAGTCCTGTTGAAGATACGGGCATCGACTTATGGTTGGTTTTACACAATGTAGACCTCAATTACCCATGGCTTTTTTTCTTAGAAATAAAAGAAATCTAGGAGGTAATTATCATCTTTCACCTGAGGAAAGCAATTTCCAAGATATGTAAAGAGACCCTGCAGTAGAACATGGATAGAACATGCATGTATAAGGAATTGCATATAATCACCTGGTTTATTCGACAAATATTTATTGAATGCCAAGTCCTATTTCAAATGATGAAAGAATATAAGCTCCTTCCTTCCTGGTGCTTATATTCTGGTTTAGGATTTTCAAAGTGTAAACTATGAAATGCTAGCCTGTAGAGATTTAGTGATTAATAGGGGGAAAATAAAGGATACTACCTGATTTTAAATGTTGGAAAATGCTTGGTTGAATAAAATTAAATGGGTTTTCTTAAGCAGGTCTTCATAGCTTATTAGTTTGCTAGGTGATGCTGTAACAAAGTACCACTGATTGGGTGGCTTAAACAGTAAAAGTTTGTCTCACAGTTCCGGAAGCCAGAAGTCCAAGGTCAAGGTGCCAGCAGGGCTAGTTCTTTCTGAGGGCTGTGGGGGAAGGATTTGTCTCCTCCCTCTCTTGGGCTTGAGAGGGCCTTCATAATGACTTGGTGTTGATATATTGTTGTTGTTGTTAGATGCTGTCGAGTCAGTATCCAACTCATAGCGACCCTCGTAGGGTTTTCAATGGCTGACTGTTTCGCGATTGCCTTGGGAGTGGATTGCCAGGTCCTTCTCCCATTTTTACGGTGCTGGGAATTGAACTCGGGACCTCAGGGACTGCAGTGCAGCGCTCTGCCCACTGAGCCAAACCCCAGCCCTGGTGTTGATATATCTACCTCTATTCACATCCTCCCTCCACTTTTTTATTATTTTATTTTTTATGGTACCAAGGATTGGATCCAGGGCCTTGTGTATGCTAGGCATGCACTTTACCACTGAGCTATACACCCAGCCCGAATTTCCCCCTTTTATTTTTTTAAAACTTTTATTATTATTATCATCTTTGCAACTACTCAGGGGTTGAACCTAGGGCTTGGCACATGCTAGGCAAGTGCTCTACCACCGTGCCAGACCCCACCCCCTTTTTTAAATTTCTATTTTAAGAAATGGTCTAAGTTGTACAGTCGGCCTAGGGCCTCAAACTCACAATCCCCCTGCCTCAGCCTCCGGAGTCCCTGGAATTACAGGTGTGCCCATGGCATGTGGCCAAATGTCCTCCTTTTGTAAAGACAGAAGTCAGTGGCATACTTTACTCCAGTATGACCTCATCTTAGCTAAATACATCCAAATAAAGTCACAATCCTGAGACACTCGGCTTGGACTTCAGTCCATGAATGGGGGGAAGGTGGTTGATTCAGCCCCTAACAACAGCTTTAGGAACCCAGGTCTCTCAAAATTGCCACTTGGACCCTGTCAGTCCCATCCCTCTTTTGCTAAGACTCTGTCAGGGAAAGATTGAGCTCTAAGGTATGGACTGCAGTGCGGAATCAAGCATTGGCATTGCTTCCTCAGTGGTGAGGAATGTGCCACAGTAATGCAAAGAGGCTAATGAGCGGAGAACTGAGAAAGCAGGGAGCTGCATGGGGAATTTGTTTCTGCTCTAGTTTTTTTTTTTTTGGGGAAATTATTAATGTACACCTTAATGTGTTTCATTCTGACATGTATTTCATTGTGACATTTCCATAGATGCATTTTGTTGTACATTGCACAGATAAGTTCCCCTTTACCCTCTTGTGCATTTCATCCCTCAATCCTACCTCCCCCACCAAAGACTTCTCTTCCATTTGTATGTCTTTTTGTGGTAATATTTTTCTATATATTCTTGGATCCCAATTATGTTTAAGATCGAAACTTTTTCTGTAGTGAACTATCTTTTTACATTGGCAGTACTATTACCTGAATTTTCTAACCCATCCATATTATTACCATTCTTTGGTATTTGTAAGCTGCTCCTAAACACAGTCTATTAATTATCTTTTAAGTAGACAAATCCTACCTAAGCAGGATAAAAGACCCCTTCACTGGCTGCAGTTACCAGAGCCTCCAGGGACCTTGAGGAGCCGCCCTTCCAGCCTCTGTGACCGCCTCTGCCCCTTGCCTGGCTCTGTTCCAGTCTTTGACCTTCTGACCTAAGTCTCTTTCACAGTGGGGGGCCTTGTGTGAGTTGCCCCCATGGCCTGGAATCTTTTTTCCTCCCTGGATTTTCTGTCTCAGTTTATTTCATTTATTTTTATTTTTATTTTGGGGGCCCTGGGGGGTTGAACCCAGGGCCTCGCGCATCCTTTGCAAGCACTCAATCCCTGAACTGCACCCCAGACCATTAATTTTTTTTTTTTATCTTGAGACAGTCTTGCCAAGTTGGTTACAAAGGCTGCCTCTGGTCTCGAACTTGGGAATCTTGGCCCCCTGAGTCCCTGGGATTATAGGCAGGTACCAATGCGCCCAGCTCAAGTCTCAGTTTATGAAACATGTCCTCAGGTAGGGCAATGCCCCAGTCCCCTACATTTATACTTTTCACAGAATTTCTCATTGCCACACCACATTTCCATATTTGTTGTCTAGTTGTTGCTCTCCCTGAGCCTATGGTGACCCCCTTTTACACTTTCACTGAGACTTGGGCTCCTCCACCATCTGACTTAATCCACTCCAGCCAGCTCCTATCTGCTATCAATGAGGTACTAATGAAGCTGTGTGGGTGTCCTTGAAGCGGAGCCCACCAGATTTGTCCTTTCTGTGCAATTTGAATTAAACTCCATGTACCACAATTATGCTTTTTCTTTCTCCATCTTTTCCTCTTGAACAGCGTTGCTGTAAACCCAAGGGAAAAAAAAAAAAGAATGTGGTTCTTCCCATAAAGATCTTTGTTCAGCATTTCAGATTTAATATCCTGGAACTGTTAGGGTAACCACCTGAGTTGCTGTCAGCTGGGATAGTTGAGAAAAGTGATCCTGAGAAGAGCGAGAATTTATGAGGCAATTTAGAAAGAGAGAGATTTAAAAACATTGAGTGTTCCTGGTAGATTTTGGTGCACAGGTGTACTATCTTCAATTTGGAAAGAATTGCGAAGAAATACTGTCCAACACTAGGTTAGCTGATGCATGGCAATGGCTCCTGAATTACCATTTACCATTTACCAAAGTAAATTACCATTTACCAAAGTAAATGGGCTTTAATTGGTGATTTGAGAGGTGAGGAGGTAGGTAAATCTTCCATGCCTCCTTTTCTGAAGGAAGTCACCCCTATTTCTGGAAAAATATCCCAGGGGGGGATTGAGTTAATGACTTTGTTTTGATTTTTGTTTGGGTTTTGTTTGTCTTGTGGATTTTGTTTCCAAACAACAGAAACAAACTCAAGTCAATTTAACCCATTACACTCACAGCATCCTATTTATAGGACAGTAACTCACTCACGTTCAGGAAATGTTCATGATGCTGTAGTTCCCTGTTAGACTAAACACCAAAAGCAGGCAGCTGGCGGGACATAAGGTTGAGATATAGTAAGATAACATGTGATGGCATGCCAGTCAGATATAAATTCGGAGAAATAATAATCAGTGAATTTGTTACTCCTATACACAGGACGGGGGCTGGGATTTAGCTCAGTTGGTAGAGCGCTGCGCTGCAGTCTCTGAGGCCCTGAGTTCAATTCCCAGCACCACAAAAATGGGAGAAGGGCCTGGCGATCCACTGCCAAGGCAATCCCGAAACAGTCAGCCATTGAAAACCCTATGAGGGTCGCTGTGAGTCAGATACCGACTTGATGGCACCTAACAACATACACAGGACACTTCATGTTAAGGGGTTAAGCAAAGAGGGAGGAATTCATGGCAGGGACACAGGAGTGCTAAGTGGAAAGAGAAGGAAAGATATAGAAGCTGGCAACAGGAAATTCCTGGAAAGCCTTCAGGGGTCTTGTGGCTGCCCCTCTCTTAGTCACAATCCATGTTCCCGGAAGTAGTATGCATGGCACAGTATCCGTCTGTGGTCTAGGATGTGGCTGAGAAGAGGGGGCAGAGACACATGGTCTAAACTTACTTGTACCTCAGTGCTCTGTGCATTGTAGAGAAGACATGTAAGGGTAGGGAAGTGACATGGTCCTCAGAGATGAGGAATTTGGGGGAGTTGGACTAATATTCCTCCAGGGTGCCATAGAATGAACATATTGGACATTCATTCTTTAAAGACATATTAAACCTCTACTCTCAGAGGGTGGAATTCCAAGCATTAAGGACAATTCCTATGCTTTAAGAAAGTGAGACTCTAGCTGGGCAGTTATGCACTATGAGCCAGGTATGGTGGTTCATGCCTTTAATCCCAGCACTCAGGAGGCTGAGGCAGGAGGATTGTGAGTTTGAAACCAGACTGAGCTACATGGCAAGACCCTGTCTAAATAAATAAGCAAACAAACAAATAAATAAATACAATATGAATTTGTCAGAAAACATATAGATAGGACCCTACTTAGTAAAAAATTCACTGAATACCTGCCACATGTAAGATGGCATAAGGTGTCAGGGAGCAAAAGTACTGATACCTAGCATCCCTCTTCCTCACCCAAGTCCTAACCAATTGAAAAATAGAATAAAGCAAACAAAGGCTAGAGTACTACCTTTATTATCAACAGAGGCCAAGTTAGGGGATGCAATTTTTAACTGCAGGGAAATTGCAGTGATTACTATGTTGTAGAATCAAGTAAAGATGGGTGGAGTTAGGTACATAGAGTGATTCTCCAAGCTCCATTTATTGAATACCTATTATGTGCTAGGCACTGCTCTACACATGAAGACATAGCAGTGAACAAACTAAGTTTCTGCTGTTATGAGCTAGTGGGGAAGAAACAAACACAGAGAGATAGGGAAATAGTGATGCATACACCTGAATTAGTTTGCTAGAGATGCCATAAAAAAAAGTACTATGAACTGGGTGGCTTTAAAAGCATTGATTTTCTTACAGTTCTTGAGGGCTGGGATTTAGCTCAGTTGGTAGATTATTGCTCTGCACTCTCTGAGGCCCTGGGTTCAATCCCCAGCACCACAAAAATGGGAGAAGGATTTGGCAGCCCACTCCTGAAACAATCAGCCATTGAAAACCCTATTGCAGAGAAGCACTGACATAGTGCCAGGCATGCCCCAGTGTTGGAGGGTGTTTTATTCTATTGTACATAGGGTCCCAATGAGTTGCACCTGACTCAATGGCACCTAACAACAACAACACAGTTCTGGAGGGTGGAAGTTTGAGATGAAGCTGTTGGCAGGGTTGGCTTCTTCTTGGGGCAGGAGGGGAGGATGTGGCCCAGGCCTCTCCCTTCGTCATGTAGATGGTCATTTCTCCCATGTTTTCCTCACAGGGTCCCTGCTCTGTCTGTGTAAATGCATCAGACTCTCCTCTTCCCATAAGGACCTCAAGGATTGATTCTAGATGCAGACTATGACAACAGCTTTCTACAATCCAAGGAGAAAGGCCTTGGATTAGGCTCCATCCAAATGACCTCATTTTAACTTAATCACTCCTCTAAAGACCCAATTTCCAAATAAGGAAACATTTTCAGGTACTGAGGGTTAGGACTTCCACATATGAGCGGGGAGAAGTACTCAGTTCAGTCCCTAACAACACCTCAAGGGAAGACAAAGCAGTTCACAGGATCTGCTCTTGATTAATTGTGCACTCTTCTAGATGGAATGGTTAGGAAAGATATTTCTGAGCGAGTAAAATTTGAGGGAAAGTCTTCTTCTAATGAAGAAACTCATCAGAGCTAGTGGCTCTGAAGGCATTCCAGGTGGGGCAAAGTGAAAAGGTCTTGGGCCTGGAAACATGTGTGAGATTTGTCAGGGGAAAGGGCAGAAATAAGATCCAGGTGATGCAGAGGAGTTTTTATTTTTTATATTATATTATATTATATGTTTTATTTTATTTCATTTCATTTTTTAGTACCCATAGAAATTAAAATCCTATGCAAACATAAAGTTCACTTAGTGTGACCTTAGGAATTAGAGATTTATCTTGAGGCAACATGGCTGGAAGTCCTTTCTGGTTTCTGGGAAATGGGAGAAACAATGAGTACAGTCTCTCGGGAAGAAGAATCTAAACTCAGTAGGTAGAATGAGAACTGGGACAAGCTGGAGGCCAGGAGACCATGCAGGAAGCTATTATAAGCATATAGTCACAAAGACCTGCTTTAGAAAGAAATTGGAAGGAGGCAAAAAAAATAAAAAACTATTGATAATTTCAAAGGAAGAATCGACTGACTCAAAATCAGCATTGAAATCTCTTAGTTACATGAAATAAGTAACACTCATTAAGCTCCCTGGAAATGGTAACCTAGAGGAGATCTATTCCCATATTCACAGCTCATCGGATGCTGCAATTAAAATGCATGAGCTGCAGCCAAAGTTGGATTGGAAATGCTGAGCAGGTCTCTCGTCTCAGGGGATAGCAAGTTTCTGGCCATGCTAGCAGCAACCGGAATTTTCATCTTCCCTTTGTCTCTCAGGCATAGCCACAACTAAGTCACTTTTTCCCAGGTCAGTTGTGTCCCCCTCCCCCCACTCAAATTCATATGTCTGAGTCATGCTCCTCAGCATTCCAAATGTGACTGTATTTGGGGATGAAGTTTTTAAAGAGGTAGTTAAGATACAATGAAGCCATATGTGTGGGCCCTAATCTGACACATCTGGTGGCCATATAACAAAAGAGGTTAGGACAGTAACATGGAAGGAGGAAAACCATGTGACAGCGCAGGGAGAAGGTGCCTGTGTTAGTCAGTGTTCCATTACTGTAACAAAATAGCTGAGATGGTCAGCTTATAAAGAGACAAGATTCATTTTGGCCCATAGTTTTGCAACTTCAAGTCTGTGATTCATTGGCCCCATTGCTCTGGGCTTTTGATAACGCAGCACATCATGACAGAGAAGGAATGCCTACCATTGTGGCCAGGGCTGTGAAAGAGAAAAAGGAAAAGACCAGAATCCAATAATCCCCTTGATGTGTATACCTCCATGACCTAAATTCTCCCACCTCTGAAAATTTCCACCATCTCCCAATAGCACCCAGCTGAGGACTACATTGTTAGTGTATAGGTCTTTAGGGGACATTCTAGATCCAGACTATAGCAACAGCTTTTTACAATCTAAGGAGAAAGGCCTTAGGAGAAAACCAGTCTGCTGCCATCTTGGTCCCAGGCTTCTAGCTTCCAGAACTGTGAGAAAATTAATTCTCATTGTTAAGCTACCCAGCCTGTGATACTTTGTTATAGCAGCCCTGGCTAACTAATACCCCATTTTACTCTGATGGTCACTTCTGGGCCTACCAGGGGAGCCTTTCTGGATCCCTTCTTTTCTGAAATTTTGCTCATAGCCAACTAATGGTTATGGCCTCATTGTTTCAATTTTTGTTCATTTTTCTCATTCTGTCCTTCCATGGAGAAAAAGAATTCTTATTGTCATCACACTGCATCATTGAAAGGATAGCCACCAGTTACCTATAGCTATTTAAATTTAATGTAATTAAGATGAAATAAAATATAAATTCTGTTTCTCTGTAGTACTAATTCCCCCATGTGTCTGTCAGTCTGTCATGCTGTGGAGGCTTGCGTGTTGCTGTGAGGCTAAAAGACATGCCTCTAGTATTTCAGATACCAGCTGGGTCACCCATGGTGGACAGGTCTCAGCTAAGCTTCCAGACTAAGACAGACTAGGGAGAAGAACCCAGCAGCCCACTCTCAAAACAATTAGCCATTGAAAACTCCATGAATAGCAGAGAAGCACTGTCAAACATAGTGCCAGAGAATGAGCCCCTCAAGGCTGGAAGGCATTCAAGAAATGACTAAGGAAGAGTTGCCTCCTCAAAGTAGAGTCAACCTTAATGGTGGGAATGGAGTAAAGCCCCTGGGACTCCCTTATGCTGATGTGGCATGACTCAAAGTGGGAAGACACATAGTCGTTGCAACAATGGGCTCAAATATTAAAAGATCATGTGCTTAGCACAGTGTTGGGTAGTGTTTCATTCTGTTGTACATAAGGTTGCTATGAGTCATACCCAACTTGATGACACTTAACTATTGTACTAACTATATTTGTAGAGCTCAAAAGCTACTGTTGACTAGAGGCTACCTTACTGGATGTACAGCAATAAAACATTTCCATCATAGAAAGTTCTAGTGGACAGTGGTGGTCAGGTATAGAAGAAAGTGTAACCCCCTCTCTTAAACCCCTGAGCTGGTGGTATTTGTTAAGGGTTTTCAGTTGTAAGCAATATACACCTACTCAAGGTAAAATAAATTAAAAAAAAAAAGGGGGGTGTGTGGTGTTAGCCTGTTCATTGCTGTGGCAAAATACCTGCCAGAAACATCTGAAGGGAGGAAGGATTTACTTTTGGCTTATAGTTTAAAGGGTCTCCACCCATAGTGAGGATTTAGCTTAGTTGGTAGAGCTCTGCGCTGCAGTCTCTGAGGTCCCGAGTTCAATTCTCAGCACCACAAAAATGGGAGAAGGACCTGGCAATCCACTCCCAAGGCAATCCTGAAACAGTCTGCAATTGAAAACTCTATGAGGGTCGCTATGAGTCAGATGCCGACTTGAGGGCACCTAACAACAACAACAACCCATAGTGATGCGGAGGCATGGTGGAGCAGCTGGCACAGGCGCTTCTCTACATTGTGATGTACAGGAAACAGAGAGGGCTTGACCAGAACCCAAGGTTGGAGAAAAACCTTCAAAAGCCTGCCCCCGGTGACCTACTTCTGCCAGCTGGGTACGGCCTTCTGAAGCTCCATAGCCTCCCAGAACAGCGCCTCCTACTGGAGTTCAAACATGAGCATTAGAGGGCCACTTTATATGGGACCATAACAGATGGGAGAGGAAGGTAGTATGGTGTCTTGCTGTGATATCTCACAGTCAGAAGGACAGTTGAGAGAATGAAAGGCAGCTCCAAGGACTTCAGCAGAAGGCCTTTCTGGAATTCCTCTTTGCAACTATCAATGGTCTTCAATACGTATATCTTTTTGCTCCAAGTCTTAAAAATCAGGAAAGAGAATCTGACTAGCCTGTGTTTAGTCTCAGCCAAATGTGGGTGGTGAAGAGGTAGCAGCTGGGTCGTTGAGGACAAAAATGGCCATAGGTTGCCCATCCCGGAGTCTTCCCAATGATCTTAGGGAGCAAGGAGTCACTGTGAGTGAGGCCCCACCTTTAGGAGGTCCATTGTTCTGGATCAAGGTGTCTTGTTAGGGGCTGATCCAGAACCTTCCATAGAACAGTAAGCATTGGATATAATTAGTTTTTTTCTATCAGAAGGGCACAACCAACACAGATATTTCTCTTTACTTAGTTCAAAAACAATTATTAAAGACTATTTGGGTGTGCAAGTGCTGGGAGAAATAAAAGGGAATAAGATCTGTTTTGTAACAGGAATATCTGACTCTATAATACGACCTTGTTCTAAAAGGAGGCTGTTTTCAGTGAGTTTCTTGCTTCTCACTTTAACAACTTTAACAGTTAGTTTTATCATTTTGATGCTTCACCATTATATACAATTGAAAAACTGAAAAATTAAATTAAAAAATTGAATTAAAAAATAAAAAATTAGAAAATTAAACCAAAAAGCCTTTCTTTCAAATCAATTGTGTCATTTTCTTTAACAAGTTCTTAATTTTTTGCCATATTTTTATTAGTAATATTTTGGTTAGAGTACAACATAATGGGTTTTAGTATGACATTTTCATCCATGCATATCACTGGGCATTACTCAAGTTCACATGCTGTCCTGAATGCACCTGATCTCTAACAATCTCTTATTGCCAGGATCGGCTATGATGTTATTTCCCCATAGCATCAAAGGTTAGGTTACTGAGACAAATCCTGCAATTTTCCACTTTTATGAAGAGTTCATCCAAAAAGAGTTTTCCAACTTCAACCTTGTCCATTTTAAGTCAGTATATATATACCTCAATCATCCTGTAATCCTGAGGTGTATGATTGCAGCTGAATTCCACACCCAGACTTCAAATCACTTTAAAATATGCTCTCTACCATAAAGATGCCACTTCATTTAAGGGAACTCAGTTTAAATTAAAGTCTCTCCTACATTGAATTGAAAAAATATTACACAAGTGAATAATTAAGATGATTGCTTTTGTGGTTACAAATTAAATCACTAATGACTCCAGAATTAATAGTCAGGAAACAAAGAGTAGAGTACATGGAGCTGATGTTAGCAAAAAAAAAAAAAAAAAAAATCTTCTGGCCAACAAAACAGTGCAGATTTTAATTTGAAGTTGCCTCACTCCCAGCTATCCACTCATAGGGCACATCCATCAAATTTCTGATGAATACAAAAGACTGTGGTTTATCATGGCACCTAAATGCTGAGTGCAGATAAGAGTAGAGTAGATTTGGAATAGATGGAAGGAAATAACAGAGAACATCATGGCCAATTTTCACTGTTCCCCTCATGCTACTGGTTGTATCTAATCGCACTGACAAAGAGTATAAATGTTACTTCAAAGAGATTCCTGCTTTCTTGATAGGCCCACAGTGCTTCAAAACCTTTCCCTAACCATAACAAGATTTGAACTGTGGATTTACATGCGCTGCCACATTTGAAACTCAGGTTAAGCTGAGAAAGCTGGTATATACAGCCCTCAAAGAAAGGAGGCCCCCAAATCAATTTTCTCACTCATTCAGATTCTTTCTTTTAAACTAGTTTAAACCACCTGTATTTATTCTTGTAATTTTATCTCTTTATCTCCATTCTCTTATATGTTATGAATGAGTATTTTTTCCTCCCTGTCTACTGTGTTCTGTTTGTCACTTGGAAAGAGTAGTTTGCCTGTTATCTTTTGCTGATGGGAAACTGGTATCTTTTGAGGGCTTTCTGGTTGTGGGTATTAATGCATCCATTGAACCCACTTCAAGTTCATTTGCATTGCACAGTATTTCTATATTTGTGTGTAGATCTAAGAAGAGCTGAAACTTATTAAAATTTGTTCTATACTACATGCTCAAAAATCTTCAGAAATTCATGGACTGTCTCAAGAGTTCTGTGGTGACTTACCTTGAATATACTTGTCTATATTTTGGAGATTGTGATTAATTGTGCAATGACTTACTATAAACTATATTAAGGAGTTACTGAGGTTGACATAAATACTCTAATTATAAGTAACAAATTAAATGTGAAAGGGAAAAGTGACTTTCAGATTTGGAGGAGTAGATCAGTACTTACAAATTCACATGGGTGTGTACATTAGTTAGGATTTTTTTTTACCTGAGTAGTTCTCAGTATTTATGAATATATTGATATCAAGTAGTGTATATAATCATTTTTCATTTTTAAAATTGGAGATTTTGGTGTGGTTTAGTGAATTTGCTATTTGCTCAAGGTTGTGTTTTTATAATACAGATAGTAACACATCTATAACTGTAGTAATTCATGGGTCAAAATATTGTAGGCATGACTTGGGAACAAATCTGTCAAATTGTTTAACTTTTTTTTTTCTGTAGCTAGTCACATTTGACTGCATACTAAAAAGAAACAAAATTGTGGGATTTATTTGCATTTGTTCTAACGAAGCTTCATCACTCCAGTGATAATATTTACAGTATTTCTGCTTTTTATTTGAAAGTGACTTGTCACCCCTTCTGACTTAAACTCCCTGCTCTTCCATCTCTCATCCATTCTGTTGTTGCTAATTGTGGATTTCCTGGGATTAATATTTGCCTCTTATTCAGCATGTCAGCTTTCTTGGAATGAATTTCAAGATGTGCTAGGGAATGTTGACCTGAGTGAGATTTGCTTGCTTTAGTTGGTAAAGCTACCTTTGACTATTATCCATTATATTGTTTCATAACCCTCACTTGATAAATTATTCTTGGAATTCTGTGATAGGAAAAAAAATATTTCTTGTGAAGTAATGGAATATTTCTTTAATAAATCATGGGATAAAGTTTACTCATGGGGTTTCCTTCTTGCCTTGGCTATGGGGAACACAGAAAATATTTTATTTTTTACATAGCAGCTACCATCATTGACATAGTATGTAGGGCAACTCTTTCTCCTGGCCTTCTTTCAATCATATAGTTCCAGTTCTCTTATTTTCACTTAAAAAGAAATACACACACACACACACACACACACACACACAGAGGCACACACACACGCGAGCGCGCACACACGCACACACACACAATCCCCCACCTATCTGTCAGCTTGTCATGCTGTGGGAGTTTGTGTATTATTGTGATGCTGAAAGCTATGCCACTGATATTTCGGATACCAGCAGGGCCACTCATGGTAGAAAGATTTCAGCTGATCGTCCAGACTAAAACAGACTAGGGAAAAGACCCAGCAGCCCAATCCTCAAACAATTATCTAATTAAAACCCTATGCACAGCAGAGAATCACTGTCAAATATGTTTGCTGTTGTTGTTGTTAGGTGCTGTTGAGTTTGGTCTGACTAACAGCAACCCTATGTACCATAGGATAAAACACTTCCCCACACTGTGCCATGCCTGGCACTATGTCAGTGACTCTTTGCTATACACAGGGTTTTCAATGGCTGATTGTTCTAGAATTGCTTTGGGAGTGGATTGCCAGGTCCTTCTTCCAATTTTGTGGTGCTGGCTATTGAACCCATGGCCTCGGAGAGTGCAGAATCGCACTCTACCAATTTAGCTAAACCCCAGCTCTCTCTGTCAAATATAGTGCCAAAAAAATGAGCCCCCCATGCTGGAAGGTGTTCAAGAAACGATCAGGCAAGAGTTGTCTCCTCCAAGTAGAGTTGACCTTAAAGTCAGGAATGGAGTAAAACCCCTGAGACCTCCTTTTGCTGATGTGGCATGACTCAAAATGAGAAGAAACACAGTGTCTGCAACAGTGGGCTCAAACATGAAAAGATCGTGCACATGCTGTACTCATACTTATATCAGAACTGCAAGTAATTTTTTGTAAATAAGTGAAGTTTAAAAGAATTAATATGATCATATGGAATCGTACTATATTTTGGAGGAAATACGTTTTTTATCTATTTCTTTACCTCTAATAGGATGTGGGAGAAGGACCCAGCAACCCACTCCCAAAAAACAATCAGCCAGCTAGGCGCAGTGGCTGCAAGCCTATAATCCCAGCGACTCAGGAGGCGGAGGCAGGAGGATTGGAAGTTCAAGACCAGAGGCAGTCTGCATAATTTAGCGAGACCATCTGTCAAAAAGTTAAAAAAAAAAAAAAAAAAAAAAAAAAAAAAAAAAAAAAAAAAAAAAAAAAAAAAAAAAAAAAAAAAAAAAAAAAAAACAAGGGCTGGGCATACAGCTCCGTGGTCCAGCACTTGCAAAACATGCAAGTGCAAGGCCCTGGGTACAACCTCCAGTAATGCAAAACAAATAAACAAACAGACAATCAGCCATTAAAATCCCTGTGAATAGCAGAGAAGCCCTGTCAATAGTGTTTTGCCTGTCGTATGTAGTAGGGTCACTCTGAGTTGGACACTGACTCCATGGCACCTAAAAACACTAGGAGCCTATAGCTGTACCACCGTGGCATCTGATCCCGTCAGATCTCAGAAACTGAGCAGGGTCAGGCCTGGTTAGTACTTGGATGGGAGATTGCTTGGGAACATCAGGTGCTGTAGGCTTGGGAAAAGGACCCAGCAACCCACTCCTAAAAAACAATCAGTCATTGAAAACCCTATGAAAAGCAGAGAAGCATTGTTGTTTTTGTTAGGTGCCATCGAGTCGGTATTCCACTCATAGCGACCCTTATAGGGTTTTCAATGGCTGACTGTTTCAGGATTGCCTTGGGAGTGGATTGCCAGGCCCTTCGCCCATTTTTGCGGTGCTGGGAATTGAACTCTGGACCTCAGAGACTGCAGCACAGCGCTCTACCCACTGAGCTAAATCCCAGCCCCTTCAGAGAAGCTTTAACATACTATTTTGCCTATTGTATGTAGGGTTGCTATGACTTGGACACTGACTCCACAATGGCTAAGAACAACAACAATAAGGTAGGGGGATGGGATTTAGCTCAGTTGGTAGAGTACTGCTTTGCACCTTCTTAGGACCCAGGTTCCATTCTCAGCATCACAAAAATGGGAGAAAGATGTGGCAGTCCATTCCCAAAACAACCCAGAAATAATGAGCCATTGAAATACTATGAGAATCACAATGAGTTGGACCTGACTTGATGGCACCTAACAACAACAATAACAGAGTGTAGACAAAATATGTTTCCACAAATGTTAAAGAAAGTGGGTGAATAACCCTATAGGAGATTAATTAGTCATTCACATGGCTGCCCTCTCCGGCACAAATCCCTGAGGAACTTATCTTCCACATTAATGATCATGGTGTAAAGCAATTTGAAAAAGCAATGGCTAAATGCATCATATTTTAAAGTTTGAACTGGTGCTAAATGTCAAAGGATCTACAAGCATCCTTTCCTGCATAGCGAACACAAGTTATGTCAGACTCAAATGCCCTACTACACTTTGAACTCCAACTTCTGTACAGGTTATTTCTTGTTCTTATCTTTACTTCTTTTGTAAAGAACTGATACTAAACAAGATTTTTATATAATCTTGATGGCAGAGTTGAAAGACTTTTCAATCTCTTAGGGCAGTTGGATCTTAGAAATGTCTGATTTCCACACCAAGAATTTCTTACTACATCCAGATGTCATAAATCTGAAAGAATTCTTTAGAAAGCTGTGTTTCTTATTTCCAATTCAAGTCAGCAAACATGTATTTAGTTCCTAGTAAACATGACTTTAGTGCCTGTGTATAGGAGTGTGGGTGGGGTGTACTGTGGTTTAAAGAGTTCGCCAAAGTTCATGTATTGGAAACTTAATCCTCATTACAGCAATGTTGAGATGGAACCTGTGAGAAATGATTAGATCATGGCTCTCATAAAAGAATTAATGCCATTGTCATGAGAGTGAGTTATTATAAGAGTGGGTTCCTGATAGAAGGACAAGTTTGGCTCCCTTCCCTTCTCCCTTTCCTCCTCCTCCTCTTCTCTCCTCCTCCTCCTCCCCTTCTTCTTCTCCTCCCTCTTCTTCCTCTTATTCTTCTTCTCCTTCTCCTTCTTCTTTTTCCTTCTTCTCCTCCTCTTCCCCTTCCTCTGCCTCCTCCTTCTCCCCTTCTTCACCTTCTTCTTCTTCCTCTTCCTCCTCCTCCTCTTCTTCCTCCTCCTCCTCCTCTTCTTCTTCTTCTTCTTCTTCTTCTTCTTCTTCTTCTTCTTCTTCTTCTTCTTCTCCTCCTCCTCCTCCTCCTCCTCCTCTCCTCTTCTCTCTCCCTCTCTCTCTCTCTTTCTCTCTCTCTCTCTCTCTCTCTCTCCCTCCCTCCCTCCCTCTCCCTCCCTTCTGTCTTCCAGGGATAATATACCAGAAAGACCCTCACCAGATACTAAGGTGACAGCACTATACCCTTGGACTTCCCAGCCTCCAGGACTGTGAGTCAAATAACTTTCTTTTCTTTATAAATTACCCAGTCTGTGGCATTCTGTTATAGTAATGTGAAATTGACTAAGACAGGGTGGGAGAACAGAGATGAAAAGACTTGGTATTTTTTTCAATAACAAGAGAAGGGACATGGCCTGCAACAAAGCAGAATGAGGTGGGTGCTGTAAGAGGAGAAATACAACGTGTTCAGGAAGTACAGAGAAAGATTCAGTGGGTGAGAGTGAGAGAGCTCAGGGCAACAGAGGGAGAGACAGATGAAGTGGCTTTGGAGCAGGGTCTTGAAAAGCCTTGACAGAGGGATATGTATCAAGAGGAGAAGAGAAGAGGAGAAGGAGGTGAGTTGAAAGGGTAAAGAGAATGTTAAGAGCAAAACTAGAAATGGCAAGGCCATCAACATCAGGTGATTAGCTGGTATTTGGTGAATGAAGTGGAAGAGAAAGCCCGTTATGCAAATCAAGG
The DNA here is from genome assembly GCA_007922755.1 of Pedetes capensis. Lineage (NCBI taxonomy): Eukaryota > Metazoa > Chordata > Mammalia > Rodentia > Pedetidae > Pedetes > Pedetes capensis. The sequence goes on from VMDO01002219.1 coordinate 51,738, forward strand.
CCGGAAATTTACATAGGCTTTGTGCCAATCATGAAGAGGCTGGCATTCGGTGCTTAGGGCATTAGGGTCTGACCACATAGACAAGGAGCAAGCCCTGTTGCTGCGCAGCAGAGTGGTCGCAGGCATTGAGCAGTTGCTGAAGGAGATGGGAAAGATGGGAGGAAGAAGAAATGCACATTGTCCAGTTCTTTTCTTCTGTGTTTTAAATTAAAATGAATTGAATTAAATGGAACACATTAATGATAAGATGGGCTGGGATTTGGCTTTGTTGGTAGAGCGCCGCTCTGCAGTCCCTGAGGTCCCGAGTTCGATTCCCAGCACCACAAAATGGGAGAAGGATGTGGCTACCCACTCCCAAGGCAATCCTGAAACAGTCAGCCATTGAAAACCCTATGAGGGTCGCTATGAGTCGGACTTGACTCAACGGCACCTAACAACAATGATAAGATAACTAATTTATCCAGAGAATTCATTCTGACCAGTGCAGTCATACACTAGATAGAACTATTAGATTATGGCCTCTGAGCTGGGTCGGAATTTCTGACAGGAAAATTGATTGTGTAGTTTGGATCTAATGTGTGATTTTTTTCTTTTTCTGGGAAACATTTTCTCTAAAATTCCTTTTAATTAGCTCCTTTGCTTGCATTTCTTATCAGTTGCAGGACATTTTTTGATGTTTTCTCTTTTTCTTTTCTTTTTTCTTTTTTTTTTTTTTTGCGGTACCCAAGGGCTGAACCCAGGAACTCACACAGGCTTTTGTAAGCACTCTACCACTTAGCTGTACCCTCAGCCCCACTTTTTACTTTACATATTTCTTGTGACAAACTTGTGATCCTCCTGTCTCCACTTCCTGAGCCGCTGGGATTACAGGTGTGTGCCAGAGCACCCAGCTATTCTTGTTGTTGTTGTTGTTGTTAGGTGCCATCGAGTCGGTATCCGACTCATAGCGACCCTCATAGGGTTTTCAATGGCTGAGTGCTTCTGGATTGCCTTGGGAGTGGATTGCCAGGCCCTTCTCCCATTTTTGCAGTGCTGGGAATTGAACTCGGGGCCTCAGAGACTGCAGCACAGCGCTCTACCCACTGAGCTAAATCCCAGTCCCCAGCTATTCTAGGACTTTTAAACCAAGAGTCATGGGGATGCCACCTTTGGCCATGAGGGAAATGGACAAAGAGAGCAAATTAGTGATCTAAATCATGACAGAACAAATGCTCATATGTACCATGGTGCTAAAATCGTGGTCTGCGGCTTCCAACCAAGAGACATTGTCATAGGTAGTCAATATGTGGCTCTCATTATCTGGCAACTAAGATCTTCTGCTTCCCCCTCCAAAAGCAAATCCTTGAGAGTAGATATAAAAGAAATCATATATATATATGTAAATAAATAAATAAAGCGATCCATTAGCTAACAAATTAATGAATTGCTAACTTGTTATAACTACTTTCAGTGGGAAATATTGCAGTACCATTTATAACTACTTCCACTGAGCATACAGTTACTTACAGGGGTACCTTCGTCCTCTCTTCTCCCTGCATCTTATTTCAAATCCAAAATACTGCTACAATTTATTTTTTAATATTAAGGTTTTAAATTAGATCTATTTTTATATAGTTGACACCTCTCCCTGAGAGATTGCTTGCATCAGAGAAAAGCTGGTATGTGCCAAAGGGCACAGTATTTATTCACAGAATATGCTGTTTCTATGGGAAAGTGGCCTGCATCCATAGCACTGTGGCATCCGATCCCATCAGATCACATCAGATCAGAAGCTAAGCAGAGTCGGGCCTGGTTAGTACTTGGATGGAAGACTGCCTGGGAACAGATCCTGTAGGCTTGGGAGAAGGACCTGGCAACTTGCTCCCAAAAATCAATCTGCCATTGAAAACCCTATGAATAGCAGAAAAGCACTGACAAAGTGTTTCGCCTATTGTATGTAGGGTCTCTATGAGTAGGATACCAACATCTAACAACAATGGGAAAGTGTGTTGCTCTGGGGTTACACTCAAGGAAGTGTGTGGCTAAGTATACCTGCACTTGGCATTCACACCTGCTCCTCCCTAATTGCTTTTTTTTTTTTTTTTTTTTCAGTACTTGGGAGTTGAACCTGGGACCTCACGCATGCTTTGTCAACACCCTCCCACTGTGTTGTATGCCCCAGGCCATTTTTAATTTTTATCTTAAGACAACATCTCACTAAGTTATGCAGGCTGCTTCTGGGCTCAAACTTGCGATCCTCATGTCTCCGCTTCCAGGGTGGCTGGGATGACAAGTGTCCCGTAATCACTTTTAGAGTCACATTCTAGAATGTCAGCTGCTCTTGGCAGTCTGGCTCTGTTGGAGGTTTTCCGTAACTTCTCAACATGCATGAGTTCTAGGTTTTTGAAACAAAATGAAATAGTGCAGTGAAACCACCACAATTCTCATCGCCACCTGCCCAGTGGGCCCATAGGCTGCTGCACTTTCCCATCAATTTACATCGGGAGGGTCACAGGGATAGAGCACTCCACCTATGCCAAGCATAGATCATCATATCCGTCCTGGAGATCTTATCCTTCTGTGGCTAAAGCTAGAATCTGAGACCAATTTGAAGCCAGGTGCTGCAGTCAAGTCCTCGGTAGTATGCTACTTACCGTCGTCCAGCTGGCCGTTCAATAGTTTCCTTACAATCGATCTGTCAAACTAGCCTTCCAACTCACTCTGCTTTGTGTTAAAAATTCCTTACTGGCTGTGGGGAAGCCTAGCTGTCCTTCGGGGTGATTACCCTTCCAACTAATGTCCAAAGCAGCCCTCTCTGAAATGTTTGCTTATTGGAGAACCTTTGTCCACAGGAATAATTCTCAAATAACTACCTCAATAAATTTAAAATACAGCCACAACTTGTTGACCTGGGAGCACTTTCTAGATGACAAAAATGCACCCTATGAGGTCCTACATCTGAAAACTTGGTCTATCAAACTACAATGAATTCAAATAACTTCGGATGTGAGGCTTTCCTTTCTTACTTTGGAGAAGCGCAAAAGCAATCTTTGAGTTTTGTCTTACTTTGTCTTGTACTATAGAAGGGTATACATGGCAGCTCTCCCGGAGAACCTCTGTGTTCTTTCTAGTTTTATCTAAGACTATCATAATAATTGTCTACTGTATACTATTTGTCTTAAGTCCAACCCTTTGTATTCCTTTTCTAAGTTTTGCATTCTACCGTTCAATTCATAGAGACATATACTACTCAGCATTCCTACAATATATGAAAATGCAGGTTGGCATTTAATTGTAAATTAAATTCAGATTCTAAAGCTAAAATCTGAGACCAATTGGACTGTAATTATAGGTGGGTACCATTGCCATTACATATATTAATTCACTTAATCCTTTTTTATTTTTGCAGTATTTGGGGGTTAAACTCAGAGCCTTGCACATACTTCATAAGTGCTCTACCACTGGGATGCATCTTCAGCCCATTTTTAAAAAGTTTTTCATTTTGAAACAGAGTCTTGCTAAGGTATGCAGGCTGTCTCTAGCTGTGAACTTGTGATCCTCCTGCCCTGGCCTCCCGAGTCCCTGGGATTACAGGTGTGTGCCACCACACGTGGCTACCTCACTTAGTCTTTACAACAACCTATGATTTAAGTATTAGTGTTGTTCTCCCCTTATAGAAAGGGAAACTGAGGCTCAGTGTGATTCAACAACCTTCACAGCTACTAAATGAAGAAAGTAATATACAAATTAAGACCTATCTTGTTCCACAGCCATAAGGGTATACTGCTCCAAGCAACCTTTCAGGCTGGACATCTATAATTCTTCAGTCAAAAGGGTATATGTCCTGAAATAGAACTTGGAGACCCAGATATTAAAGGCAAATGGTGGATCTGGTCCTGATTTTTAAAAATTTTTAATGTTTGTTTCTCTAGTAAGCCCTTGGATTTGTTAATTTGTTATTTTTTCCCTGTTATAAGAAATGCTGTTTCTGTTTAAGTGCTGCTGGATTTGGAAATCTCATGACTAAATATTTGCTTGCCTGGTAAGAGCCCAGCATAAGGCCATGCTGCCAGTGGGTGCTTAATAAAGATTAATGGATGGCCGTGCACGCCTGTGTGGGAGTTGTGTGCTTGGGACCTGCTCAGCTCTTTGAAAGTGACACAAACGATGTGGGGAAGGTGAAAATCACAGGATCACCACCGCAACTGTCATCGTAAGTTTCTGGATTGGGCTATATCCACTGAAAGACCCCAAAGGTTCAAATACAGAGGAGACAATGTGGTGCATGGCATTTTCTTGGGAAATGGGTGGGAGATGCTGTGAAAATAAGATTCCAGTGAAAATAAAAATAATAAAAAAAAATAGTAAAAATAGCAAAGGCTGACAATAATGTAAACAGACTAGATCACCCATCTAATACTGCTGAGAATGTAAAAAGGTAGATCGCTATAGAAAAAAGCTTGGATTTAAAATCAGGATGCATGCATATAGGTAAATATTCTCACAAAAAGACATGCAAGTAGAAAGGAGACCATTGGTGTGGGAGGGCACATGGGGAGGAGGGTCATGAGAAGGCAAGGGGGAAGTTATGTGAGCCATGTACAATGAAATGCATACATGGAAATGTCAGAATGAAACCCACGTCACAATGAAACCCATTCAGTTGTGCATTAAAAATTTCTAATAATAAAAGAAAAGATTCCAGGACCATTTCCAAGGTTAATATCAAGTATGAGAGAAAAGTTGATTCTCTGATGAGAACTGAAGAAAACCAAATATTTTTGACACATTTTCTATTATTATATACATATAAGAGGATGAGTAATATGCCATATCAGATGGTTTATTCAAACTGTCAGAACAAGAGCTGAAGCGTGAGTAACTTTCCAGACAACCTTCTGTGAAATTCGAGCAGTAGACATTGACAGCAAGCACTCACATTCATTTACTACCAAGTCACCCCTGAATGTCTTGGAGGACCAAAAAAAGTTTCCTGCAAAGTGCATGGTGGAATGTTTCTAGAGGAAAGAAAGGAGAGTAATAACTTAAACTTCTTTCACTAAAAAGCCAAATGTTTGGCTGAGGATTAGCTCAGTATAGAGGGTCTGCATAGCATGCTCAGGTCCTGGGTTCAACCCTTAGCACTGCAAAAACAACAACAACAACAAGAACAAAAACAACAACAAGAACAACAACAACAACCACCCAAGAAACAACAACAAAAACACAAAAAACATAAAGACAATAGTTAAAAAATTATCTTTAAAGTCAAGTGTCCAGGTATTTCCCAGTTATGTATGTTTGATATAAAGTGTGGGGTTAGCCATGGGCCTAGGATAGAGTGCCTTCATTATGAATGATGACTACTGAGTACCTTTCCAAATCTTAGCAGAGTTTGAAGATGTGAGGGCGCTTACTTGCAAAAGCAAGCTTTGCTTTGGCATCAGAAAAAGTAGAAGGAAAGCCTCAATTACAAAAACTGTTACCATCAGTCTTGGGCTGGAGTGGGATGTATTAATACTGTGTAGGGAGAGTGCCCCAGCAAGCTACTAGGGTGGTCCTGAGTCTACTCAGGGCTCCCTCGCTCAGTCTCTCCATCTGCATGAGCAAGGTGGAAACTAATTTTGCAGGGTCCTTTCCAACTCTAATATTTCATGCTCTTCTTGAGGGGTTCCTCCATAAAAGGAACAGTCTTAAATGAGAAAGCTCCATGTATCCTGAGCTTTGATGAGAGTTTATATATCTGCATTGCTGTCTTTTAAAAACTTCTTTTTAAAATCCCCCTACAAATGCTCCTTAGCAATAAAGAGGCTTTATGAATTTTGGTAATTTGGCACATTAAAGTGGAGTTTAATACATTACCCTCCATTGCTGGCACCATACCTTACCATTTTCTCCTCCAAAAGAAAGGTAATTTTTGAGAAACAACCCAGATGCTATGTAGGTATTATAGCAAGGAGAGATTTTACTCAGTATTTGCTGCTTAAAAATGTTGTAATAAGGTAGTTCCTGTGGACAAAAGTTTACAGAAATATATGTATTATTATGCCCATGGGTATAGATATACATTTATAAAACCATTATCCTAAAATAAAAGTTGAAGTTTGAGAAGCGGGACGCGCTCTCTTCTACTACCCAGAACTGCAGCTCTAACAGTATGCAGGTGGCTGGACAGATAATGTGGATACCAGGGCCACACCCAGTTGCCACAAAGAATCTCCCACAAAGGCCTCAAGGAGCCACTGACATTCCTCTTAAATGAATCGATGAATCTCTGTTTCCTCTTGCCCATTCATCTGACTTAATTTGCTTTGAAGCAGAGAAGGAAAGGAAGAATTTTACTGTTGGGGTGAAGTGGGGTGGCACAGAAGTGAGCGAAGGAGGCCCGAAGATGTCTGCACTGTGGTGCTCACAGACAAGACCACAGGCTAATGATGGGCACTGGGGATGTATTGTTTGCTTGCTCTAGTCTTATCTCCTGCTTCTCATTTCAGATTCTCACCCTGATGTAATACGTAACCATCTTCCCAGCCATCATCCCATATTGACAAGCAAATGTCACCGGTGTCTGATTGACATCCATTGCTCCTGAATGCAGAGTATGATTTAAGAATCAATTCTACTTATTTATTTAAAGCTGTTCTTGTGTGTCTTATGTATTTGTTGGTGGGATAACTCCCCTAATATCTACTCTGGGGGCTTTCTATTAATATTCTAAATCCAAGCTGTTTCTTCTCCTGCTCTCCTGCTGCCAATGGAGGCTGTTTGTCATATTTTTTTTCTATTTTCCCCTCCCCCAATGTACATCTGGGAAATCTGCTATGGAGCTTATAGGATTCTTTCCATATCTTAGGAAAAGACCTTGCTCAGAATGTGTGTAAATACTGCTTGCTTTATTCATTGTAAGACTTTTGAAGGCATTCTGACAAGTGATTATTTTTCATGCGTGTAGCACCTTTAAGCAAATGCAACTTCAAGTCCAATCTTCTGAAGGGCTGCTAGAATTGTAAGCCTGAAAGTTAAGTACATATGTATACTTCTCACCATTGGGAAGCATTGTATAAAGAACTACCTCCAACCCCCTTTATGCAGTGGACATGCCCTTTTAAAATCATCAAGAAATGTCCTTTGGCTTTTGACTACACCTGACTGTTCTCAGGGTAACATCTTGTTTCATTTAGAAGGCTGGAGAGGAAAATCTTAGGGTTATAAAAAAATCACATTACCATCTGGAAAATTCTAAAGGGCCCTCCTTATGTTAAAAATGGCATTTTAAAAACACCTGAAGCACTGATTGTGGGTGAGCCAGTAGAGAAATATTGTCTACCAAGCCAACCTCCTTTCAACCTTCATCTCCATCCTCCAACTGGGGCTGCTGGCGGCGGGGAGCTAGGGGACTTCAGTGCGACCCTTGAGTCCTGAAGGTTGTACCACAGCTGCCTCCCTCCCCCAAGTATGTCCAGCTAGAGTACTGCCATCGCCTGGGTTAGGCAAGGGAGTGTTCAGGATTTCACTGTGCATCCATGTGCAGGGAGGGGGGGGGGAAGAGAGAGGCCGAAAAAAAAAAAAAATCCCACATTGTCAGAGTAATGCCAAACTCTCTCTGAGTGGGATGAACAGAGCAGATGCTGCAATGAGATGCCAAAGCGGCTCCCCTTCCTCTGTGCCTTGGGTTCCTATAAATTGCTCCGGCGCGCGTTTGTCAGCCTCCTCTTCTCCTGGCAGGTGGTACCCAGGCAGAATTCTGCGTTCAGTTTCTCTCCCGCTCGGCTCCCGGCCGTGAGGCGCTCGCCGCCGCTCGTTTGCTTCTCCGCTCCAGCCCCGAGCCTCGCACAGCCGACCGTGCCAACTGCCGCCGCTCCGCTGAGCTCCCGGGGGGCTCCTGGCCCGAGCTCGCGCGGCCAGCGCGGGCCTTTGGGGGTGCGCCTCTATTAGAGTTGTGTTGGCTGCAAAGGAGGAAGAAAAAAAAAAAAAAAAAAAAAGGCAGGAGACGGACGCACCAAGCAAGCGAAAGAAGAGAAGGAGGAGGCAGAAAAAGGCAACTTCAGACGGAAAGTTGGTGCGAACTGGCGCAGTCTGCAAAAACCGAAAAGTCGATCGCGGGCGGCGGCATAAAAGTGTGAGCGGCCCGGGCGAGCGCGGGAGGCGGTGGCTGGCTCTGCCCTCCGGGTGGCCGCGCCGGCGCCCGCGGCAGCCACAGGTGCGCAGGGGCTCGCAGGAGGCGCGAGGGCACCCCGCGCACCCCGCCCCCAGCCCCCACCCCCCAGCTCGGGACTTCGGCTCAAGTCACTTGGCGCCCGAGCTCCCTCCCCGGCCGCAGCCTCAGCGGGGGGAGAAGGAGCCGGCGAGGAGCGGCCAGCGCGCGCCCGCCCAGGGGAGTTGGGGTTCGGAGGGGATTGTTTTCGGCTCTGAGGAGGTCCCCGCCCAACCTTCAAAATTTTGTCCAAAAGCAGACAAGAGGATCGCCCCGCGCTGAGCCGGCTGGTGGGCAGCAGGAGGCGCCTGATCGCCGCCGGGGCGCTGGGGGTGGTGATGGTGCTGCTGCTGGTCATCCTCATCCCGGTGCTGGTGAGCTCGGCCGGCACGTCGGCGCACTACGAGATGCTGGGCACCTGCCGCATGGTTTGCGACCCCTACGGGGGCACCAAGGCGCCCAGCACCGCCGCCACGCCGGACCGCGGCCTCATGCAGTCCCTGCCCACCTTCATCCAGGGCCCCAAAGGCGAGGCCGGCAGGCCGGGGAAGGCAGGCCCGCGAGGGCCCCCCGGCGAGCCCGGGCCGCCGGGCCCCGTGGGGCCCCCGGGCGAGAAGGGCGAGCCGGGCCGCCAAGGCCTGCCGGGCCCGCCGGGGGCACCTGGGCTGAACGCGGCCGGGGCCATCAGCGCGGCCACCTACAGCACGGTGCCCAAGATTGCCTTCTACGCGGGCCTCAAGCGGCAGCACGAGGGCTACGAGGTGCTCAAGTTCGACGACGTGGTCACCAATCTGGGAAACCACTACGATCCCACCACGGGCAAGTTCACCTGCTCCATCCCGGGCATCTACTTCTTCACCTACCACGTCCTGATGCGCGGAGGAGACGGCACGAGCATGTGGGCTGATCTCTGCAAAAACAACCAGGTGGGTGCGGGCAGCCGGCGAGGAGGGCGGGGAGCGAGCACGGCCAGGTGCTGGCGAGAGGGAGGAGACCCCGGAAATGGGGGTGGGAGCCCGTGGAGGAAGGGCGCGGCAACCGGCTCTTGGGAGAAGAGACGGCCGGGGGGACTCTGGACCGCGCTGGAGCGGCTGGGATCGGACTCGGTGGAGAGCGCCCCGCAGCCCGGAGAGGGTGGCTCTGGAGTCTCAGACCTGGACTCTGTGGAGACCTTCGAGGAGCGAGAAGCCCAGAGCTCTGCCCGGGGGAAAGCTCGGGCACTGGAGGGTCCCAGAGCAGTCAGCGACCCTTGGCCATGGGATTCTCAGCAGCACAGAGACACTTACAGCCTTTCCCGGGAATAGGGAGGACTGGAGGAGCCCGAAATGGGCGTGTCGGGGCGACAAACACCGGGGAGAGAGACCAGGGCTCAAGGGAGAAAGGACGGACCCGGAGGAGTGAGTCCGGGCCGCGTGCATCCAAGGAGGAGGCGGGACCGTGCAGCCCGCGGTCAGGGGGCTCTTAAGGCACCAGTCTGGTGAAACTCATAGTTTCAAGGGGCAAACTCAAGTTTCAGTTTTAAGCCCAAGAGGTGAGTTTTCAGCCTAAGAGGAGAGGCAAGGAATGAGAGGAAAAGGAAAAAAAAGTTGAGGCTCAGGAGGTTTACACCGTGAAAAGTAAAGCTACACGCACCTAAATACAGAACCCATACTGTACTGAAGACTAGGAAGACGCACAGGAAGGTAGCCCGGAGGGTGACCGGTCCTAGCTCAGCCAGATGGCAAAGACTCTCATCACCAGCAAACCCTAGATGCTTGAGAGAAGGTTTTTCCAACTTCAGCCTTCTTGCTCACACAGCACCCTGGCCTTGGCTTTGACTGTAAAATAATCTCAAAGGAGTCCTGGCCAGGAAGCTCACAGGGGCCTGGAGTCTGCAGGGTTCTGCTAAGGCTACTTTACCGTTTTGCTGGAGGAACTCACAGTCATTGCAAAACCGAAGAATGTTTGATCTCTTAGAGGAGAAAATAATGTGTGTAACTCCATAAATCTGAAATGGGACCTTCTGTACACGTTAAATCAGCAGGCGCGGCAGTGAGGCCTTGCAGTTTGCAGCCTGTGGTCTGGGGTTCTGGGCTGAGTTCCTGGGCTTTCAACTTTGCTTACTGAGTGGTACAAAGAGTGGCATGGGGAGCCAGCCATCATGCTCAAGAGGCCTCATGTCAGGTGGCAATTTTAATTTAACAAGGGCTACTGGACTTTCTGGTCACTGGCCCCCTGGAAATTCAGACCTTCTTCACTAAAACCCCGTTTTCTATTAAGCACCATTAAAGCAGGATTTCTTCCCAAGACCTAATTCAGTGTTGCAATTCTTTCAAAAGTGAAAGATAGATGTCCTTAAAGTATGACTTTTTAAATTTTTTATTTTTTATTTTTTAAAGTCTTGTCTTTAACCTTTCCTACAAATAGCTTAAGGGACCCTGAGGACACAGAACAAAAGGGGAAAAATGGCCACCAGGAGGCACTGACAGGGTTGTTAATTATAGCTATTATGCATGAAAATAATATTAAGAGAAATAAAAAATGTTCACAGAGCAGTGGGATAGTTATAGGTAAATGGCTATAAAGGGCATGACTCATTGTACCAAAATAGAGGCATTGTGTCACCATAAGGAAATGGTTCAGGAACAGTCCCTCTGCAGGCAGCCACGAGGCACCCCTTTATTTACAAATTGGCTCTCTTTTGACTCAAAAGGTAGATGTGGAAAATGCTATTAGGCTGAAGAGATTATTTTTAGAAGTATCAATTAAAATGGACTAAGATTCCAGTTCTGTCAACAAGTATAAAAATGGTCACATTAAAAAATGTCTGGAAATTGCAATTCAATGAAAAATCAGGAAATATATCAGTTTATGTCAGTTTAAATATTGATGTCTAGACTGCAGAGTCTGTGTGTATCATACAGATTCTAAGAAGACCACTCGGAATAGGAGTTCCATGTGCATTTTGTTTTTAAAATTATTTCATTGTTTGGAGTATAAACTGCTCCTTTGTATTACTCTAGCATACACATTCTAAGAGGATCAGGAATATAAATGAGGTGAATTAGCTGATCTCTAATGTATAATGCTTTCCATTGGCAATATTAAGCTGCTACTCCTACAAAAGGTATGCAACAGGTAATTCAGAAAAATGAATATATAGTGGTAAACAATATATTTTTGAGTTCAGTGTGGACCATTTTAGAAAATTGTTATTTTAATATTACTGTTAAGGAATTTTATCTATGAGGTAGAACTGTTTTATAAAGTCTGGTGTACAGCCAGTTATGAGTGGAAAATCTCATAAAATCTTTTTATTAATTTTAAATAAATACTTTATCCTTGATTTTCGATTATTCTCTTGTCTGATGACTTCTTAGAATGGCACTTTTCCCCCTTGAGCTGACCTAATTTGTTTTCATAAAACAGAAACTCAGAAACCCATGTCAGTGTAATGTTCTAGGGATTAAGTGGACTTTGAGAAGCACAAAAATTAAACAAAAAAATGCAATTCATTCTAGGAGGGAGCAATGCTTCTGGACCGTAACCATATGAGAGCCATTTTATTTATGCCTTGTGTTGAATGTAGGCTCACAGATGGAAATATCAAAAGCCAGTACATTAACCTGATATGCCACTTAACCTTTTGTTTATGATTCCACAGAAGAACAATGAAAATGAAATTATAAGAACATCAGCAGCAATTAATTAAATTAGCAAATGTTACCATAAATATTGTCTCTAATGATAAACTCAATAATAAGATAATTCTGAAACTATACAACCTACTACATCCTCACAAATATACCACTAAAAGCATCATAGTTCTCATATCCCCATGAAACCATCAACCTAAATGTGATCCTATCATTTATTGAGAGCCCATTATAGTGCAAACGTAAGGTAAAAATTGGACTCAAACAGCTTTATGGAACTACAGGTAAAAATTTTAATGTTTGTACACTTATAGCTGAAAATCTTAAAAAAATGTTATTTGAAGACAATTACTATAATAAAAACCAAACTGATTTAGGATTAGAACTTTAAAATTAAAAGACCAATATTTTTACTTTTAAGAACTTACTACTTACACCTTCAGGGAACATGAGTTATATTGGAAAGAATGGTTTGTGGTTTGATATTCATTTATTGGAGAGATTAATGACATGTCAAATTAATTATCTTGTAAGGCAATGAAACATGAACTGTAGATAAAGCAGAATCTATCTAGTTAACATAATAAGATATTAAAGCAAATTTAGGTAGAAAAAGGTATATTGGGCTTAGAAAAGGATGCATTATATTCCCTGACAAAAAGCTGAAATAAGTATACATTTAGGCACCAGAAAATAGCCTCCAGGGTGAACACAGTACCTTCCTCAATAGTTTGATGGCCTAAAGGAAGAATTCCTGAAGTCACTGAGCCAGATACTGGAGCCTGAAATTTCAAGTCCCATTATACCTATAGAGTATGATCAGGTAGGCAGGCATACTCAAATCATGTACCCTGAAGGATGGTGGTTATTAAGTTGGGAAAATCTTATGGTACAGTGTAGGTTAAAATCTTACAGAATTACTTTTCATTATAAAGCAATCACGCTGGCTTTACCCAACAAAGCGAGTGAGAAGTGCAAGGGTAACCTTCCAGTCTATGGAATCACTCTAATGCATTTGCAGGTTTTTGTGGTTATACTTACTGAATTAAAAATGGTAACGTTTACTTGGTTTAGTAGTTATGCCCCATCCAATAAAAACTGCATTATATTTTTCAAAAGATTATTGTCTCTTAATCAAGTGATTTTAATGTGTTGTCATTCCCAAATGCCTTCATGTAGAAAACAGTGATAAGTGACAGTAGCCATAGAACATATACTAAATACTCAAAGCATTAAATAAAGTGTGTCTGGTTACTAATAATAGCTTAGAAGCATATTATGTTGATAATTAACATATTACTGGTATAGCTAATTACTTTTTGTATTTTAAGTCTTCTCATCCATTAAAAATCCACATGTTCAAAAAAATCAAGTCATAATGATAATTTTCTCCCAGTTTGGATTTCTCCCTGGAAATTAATGATTAGATAAAATAAATGAATTTAAACATTCAACTTTTACTAACTGATGATTATCTCCTAGGAAATATTATGAAGCTCAAATGTACTATTATTTTATAGTGAAAACAAATCACCTCACTTTTGCTATATACATTTGTGTCCGTGCTTCTAAATGACATGGTATATTGCTTTTATTATATTAGTGCCAGTTAGCACAGTGTTAAGCAATTCTAAATCCTTTAAGTCCTTTTCTCCTTTTGCTATATGATACCTAGAAAGAAAAATTTTAAATACTACTCAAATTACTTTAAGTTCAGCAGTGTCATAGAGCTTTCTCCTTTTTTAACATTTCAGCATAAATGTGAAAACATATCAGATGAAAATTTAATGTGAAAACCTATCATTTAAATTTTGAAAGAAATTCATGGAAAGTCTGGACTTATGCCTCATTTCTCTCAGTTTGCCAAGTGATAAAAATCAGCATATTGTACCCCAAGTCATGCATTATTACATAGTGCAGATTTACAGAACCACTAAATCACTTACTATGTTATTCAGGGAAATATCATTATGGTGGAATAGAAACAAGCCACAAAGTAGAGATATGTTACTGAAATAAATCAAATATAAGTCTGCCTATTGAAAGATTTTCCAGAGCAGAATCAAAATATGTCTAAATGAATATGAAGCCTAATTTGAGAAGAGAATGTGACAGAATGTCCATGATTGGACAGGCAATTTGGCTGTTTGCAAACGTTTATCAACTCACTGAGACTATAGGTGTAATGTAAGCAGATTATAGGCAACCTCTACCCTCAAATCAAACCACATATTTAGAATCACCTAAATATAAAAGGATATTCAATGAGATCATTCAGAAATTCTAGAAATTTAGGATCTCAGATTATAGAAATTTAGTTACTTCTATAACTTCTAGATCTGTTGAAATTAAATTGTTGATTTAAGTGCACATAGAATTAAATGGTAAAGGGGCACAAATAGAAGAAAAAAGTCCTCTGAAAACATGGGTGATATAACCAAAGATATTTAAATGAGTTAAGCTTCTGAAGTAGCTTGGTCAAAGGAACTTGGCTTGTATTAGGTTTTGAAAGCCCTGAAGCTGAGGACTTTCTTCCTTTTTTTTAGTAGCAGAGTCAGGTATTTGCCTACTTTAGATAGCAATTTTCTAGTAACAGTGATAAGCAATTGAGGTTAGACTTGAACTTCATATACAATTGGTTAGAATAAAATGCAAATACTATCATTTCCTTTTCCAAGAGTGTGTAGACATAGAGATTCAAGGAATTAGAAACAGTAGTGATGTAGAGAGAGATTAGATTGGTATCCTTTGTTTGTAATGATAGAAAAGAATGCTGGAATGTTCCTCATGAAAGCACTATTTTCTCCTGTTCCTCCTTTCCACCAAGATAGTTGCAAATAGTTGAAACTGTTACATAAATATCTTTATAAACCTGGGAAGCCAAGGTGGACCTCTCTGTGGTATTATATTCTATGCTATGGCAGCGAGTCTGCTAAAGATGCTTTATGAGTGGCACCAAGGAAATCTTGAAAATTCTCTTTTCCAAACTCTAACTTTTGTCTGTTTCACATAGGTGCGTGCTAGTGCAATTGCCCAAGATGCTGATCAGAATTACGACTATGCCAGTAACAGTGTGGTTCTTCATCTGGAGCCTGGAGATGAAGTCTACATCAAATTAGATGGTGGGAAAGCCCATGGAGGAAACAACAACAAATACAGCACGTTTTCTGGATTTATTATTTATGCTGACTGATCATGCAGAAACTAAGCTTATTATTCTGAGTTCGAACACTGGATTCGTATGGCTAACGTCAGTGAATCAAGGATCCCAGGGCATGCCAATTGCAGGGCACCTTTGTTGTGTATATGTGGGGAAATCCAATGCTACCTGACTCACATCTGTACCACTCAGAAACATGATGTAAAAAGTATTTAAAGCAAGATAAGCAGATGTGTGGTCCACTACCGCCAAAGCAAATACTCCTTATTGTTAGTGTCCATGTGAATGAAGTCCTATATAGATCACAAATTTTTATAGAAAAATCTAAGACACTGAATTATTTCTTCAATATATATGATACTTTGGTGTACTGTGATCTTGCTGCTTTTACCCATATGTCAGCTTTGGTTCTTGTGAGTTTACCTGCTTATTATGATATTTGGAGTCCATTCATAGTGTGGGGAAGAATCCTTTTACCCTGCACAGAAGGTCTAATTGAAGTAATGCTGCTTGTCCCCAAAGAAATTGTTTGCCTTGTACTCTTGTTAACTTTAGAGCTAGACCTGGGAATGATTCAACTTCAAGCCTTAACCTAGAATTTTTTGGATTTGTGGGAATTCCCAAGCCTATCATCATTTTAACATTTTCCTTTTCATATGAATTTTCTTTTCTCTCTTTTCTAGTGATAGTCCTTAAAAATAGAGATTGAAATTGTATCATAGGATTACCCTGTAAGTATGAAAATGTGTAATTATGTATGGTATTTAAAAAAATCCCCTATGTGTCCATTTTGTCAATAGAATACATTTAGATTTACTTGGAAAGTCAGAGAAATTTATTCTTTGGTATTAAATCAGACTGAGGCTTTTACCTTGTTTGGAACAAAAGATTATTCATAACCCAATCCACAAAGGTTTAATTCGAGCTACTGCATGCATCAACAAGGGGACACTAAGTGAGGCCTTCAAACAATTACTACAAATATGTGGTGTAAGGTTATTTCAAAATTAATTTCATATATAACCAATGTGACAATGAAGTGTATATATTTTATATAAATACCTGCCACACACATATTTATATACATATACATATACGTTAGATGAAATATTATATACATGGCTTCAGTCCAGGAAGTGTAGTGGCTATATAGCCTCAAAAATTAATTTAAAAAGGTATATGTGTATATGAACACAAAAACATGCATAACTTATTTGACATATTTTGGATTGAAATATATTTTAGATGACAAAAATATATAAAGTAGCAAAATAATTAAAATGACTTGTCTTTAAGAGTTATCCAGAATATTAAATCTTCCTAGAGTAAAATGCCCTATATTTCACATGGACATATGTATGTTAAGCCTGTGGTTGCTTCATTACCATATGCCAATCAATATTTTAACTGCATTCTCTGGGAGACTGTTAACATCAGGATTGCAGAAACAAAGTAGCTCTCCATCACAGTGTTTATGAATTATATGCATCTGAGTTATCTTTTTTTTTTCTTGTTTCTCAGGTGAATTGAGGCTGACACTAGATTTTGAGAGTAGTGCAAACCTTTGCTCTCTAGTTAAAATACACTGCCAAAAGCCACCTCTTTAAAATCTAAGGAAAAGGTTAAAATGTATGTTGGTACATGCTAACTATCACACAACTTCCACTATTACAATGAAAAATCTGTTCCCTTCTCAGTTGCCTTTAAAGACTCTTTGACAAGTAGATTTCAAAAACAGAAATTTAAAAATATGCTTGTTTTACTGGTGAAGGACATTTGCATTTTTTAATTTTAAGGAATTGATTTGTTCTCCTAGCTCATTCCTCTTTGGTACTTTCTGTCCTAATACACAGAAAGCTTGATCATCTTTGATCAACTAAAATATATTTAATTTAGCAAACTTCAACTTTCCAAGAGTTATGCATGGTATTCCCATCTGATGGTGGTATTTGCTCTGTTAAATGCCTTGGTCTGCATAACTGTCATGATGTATATGATAAAAACACTTAGCCCATTCATCAAGAATAGTGACTAATCCTATTTGGCCTTTCTAATAGATAAGATAACTCATAAGTAAATTGTGGTAGTTCTAATTTCGATTTAACAACATATATTTATCAAAGAAGAATTGGCAGCAAGGGATTGGAGATTGTTTTAGTTACCAAATAGAATAGTGAGGCTTTAATCAAAAGATTAACTTATAAACCACAGTGCACATCAGTTAAGAATTTTAATTAACAAATTTGAAGAAGGCTTTATTTGCCCAAAATTTCAGACCTGGATATCTTTTAAAGAATATGTTTTAGAATCAGACTGTCATTTCCAATAGATATGACCTTTTCTTCAGATAAATAAGCATTATTTTCTCTGTTAGGCCCAAGGAAAAACAAACAAAAGGTAAAGGATATAAAGGGAATATATACCTATATATATATGGCAAATATTTCTCTTTTTTGCATTATATCTTATGAATTAATTAAATTGTGGCCTTTGTTATTATAAATGTAATGATTCATTAAACTATATTATGTAATATATTTTGACTTTTATGATTGAATTTTTATAATTCAATACTGCTTTGTGTTCTTATACAACCTTTACAAAACACAACAAAATTTATAGTGAAAATGGATGCCAGAAGGTCAAAGCTATGGAAACTGATTGACTGCAAATATACACAGATAGGTGGAGAATATATAATTAACCTTCCAAAATATTTTTATTGTGGTGAATTGGTAATTTTATTACAGTATCCTTTGGAAAAAAAATTCTCAAAATTTAACTTCTCTTGCTGCAAAAGCTGAAGTGCCCTATTATTCATTAAGCATTAATTAAAGAACAGCAGGATAATTAGTAGGATCATCAATATTACAAGAAATGTTAGATTGCTCCAGAAGGGGGCAATTTAGCTAGAAACACTTTAAATTTTCTCAAGTGGTGCAGCTGATAGATTAGAAAAAAAAAAGCCCTACCAAACCAAATAAAACCAAACCAAAGCAAAAAAACCCCAAAACTACTCTAAGGGGATACAGATTTCAAATCATTGTTTGGAAATATGCACTTCTGTATTTATATTGTTAAGGCAAAACAACAGAGCTCACTTAGGCTCGGTAATCACCCACAGGTACAAATATAATAGCCAGTTTCAGAGAAGGCAAACTCTACTATTCCTAATAAGAAGGAAATAATTAGTCATTAGTTCTATTAGCATCTCACAGTGGGTTTGAAATCACTGAATAATCTCTGTAAGTTATATCCCCAAGGAATAAATTCATAAACTACCCTATTTGAAAGTTAACCATTGCTTAGGGTTTTCTATCAGTATCTTATCAAGTACTCTCTCAGTGACACCTCTAAGTAACATTTTAGGAACAATATTGGTGAGTATATGAGCATAGCCGTGGCCTCCATATTTCATCAGTCGATGCTTTGTGTGTATGTCATGTGCCATCAGAATTCGATCTTCATAGCCCTCATCCACCAGGAAACGCACCCTGTGAAAAATGGTAACTTATTACACGCAATTTGTCTCACATTTTAGATGTTCTGGGTACTTTAAACTTTTTACTCATAAACCCATTGTGCTCATCATAAAGACACTGCCTTTCATCAAGGCATATGTAGCAGGAGACCCTTAATGAATATGATGTGGTAATGATGAAAGTATTATTATATCCTCTTAGGAACAAGATCCTTATTCCATGCATACAGAAACTCCTAGCCTGTAATATTTCTGACAATGCCTGGCAATGCAGCATTAAAGACAGCTTCTAATAGCTGTACTACTTCCAATGAATGACCACTTTAGCATTTCACTAAATAACTTTGTATTCAGCTCTCCTCTCTCAAACACTTCTCTTAGGATGCCGATTTTTGAGATCTCATCTTCACTCTCTCTTTCTATATAGCAAATAAAATTGGTAGGTATCTGTGATTAAAATGCAGAAACAAAAGGAAACTTCTGTTGGTTTGCAAGCGAAGGGCATATGAAAAGAAGGGATACAGTCAATGAAAACAAATTGGCAAAGGTACTTCTGTCTTTGGAGCATTTGTTCCTCTAAAATCTATCAGAATTCTGACTTAGTAGTAGTCTCTAAGCATTAGATTAAATTCATCAAAAATTTTTACTCTGTCTTCCCTCTTGTCAACAAGACTGCAAAAATAATAAGCTGTTCCTTTAAATTTATAGTTGGTTGACTAAAGAATAGCTTCCTGACTATTGTCTAAAAATGTAATCCTCTTTGCCTGGTTAAGTGCTGTAATCTGCCGTGTGAGTCACCTCCTGACAGCCACCATCTGTGTGTGCTTGCACTCTGGGCTGTGTCTGTCCTGACTTCCATGGGTCTCTGATGTCAGAGGTAGGACTTGCAGACAACGGCTCTTCTCTGGGATTCTTACATAGTCTTATGAATATCTAGAGTCCCAAATAGACATAGGTAGGTGCACAGTGCCTTCCTCTGGGGGCTGACTAGTTGAAAGGTACCCTCTTCGTTTTAATAGACAGCATTTCTTGGCATTCTCAAGCATGAGTCCTATTTAATAACTACTATTGTAAGCAAAATGAGGGGGACTATATACAAAAGCTCAAGCACAGAGCCCTGTCTTTTGAGGATGCAGATTTTAAAATAAATTATAATAATATACAATTGAAGATTAAACCTTATATTTGAAGGTCAAAGGAATGCAAGTGTCAGAGTGGAAGAACCAATCTATGTGTTTTTTCCAGAAATCAGCATTCAGCAGGCATGCATATGGACCCTAGGCCTGGCCAATAAGTAAATGGAATACCATTTGTGCCACCAAGGTTATCTGGCTCATTGAAATTTGTGCTGAAAAAAAGGGAAAGATTTGATGGAGCACATATACAATGCTGAACCTTAGTATGACACTTTGATCTGTATCTGCAAAGGACTATTCAGTACAAGAAGTTTTAGTCTGTACTTTCTCCCTGATGTTTTCTGAGTATTTCCCAGAGTTTTAAATCTCTTCTCCTTTTCTGAGGATTATATCTCATTACTACAAAGGCATATAGATAGATACAAAAAAATTCCTGTAAGACGTCTTTTGTTACACTGAAACAGAGTCATCAAATTGGGAAGTAGCAAAGAAAGAATATGGTGGATGAGATACACTTATTTCAAAATGGGTACCCTTGGAACTCATTAAGTTAAGGATCTGAAGACTATTTCATGAGCACAATAGTATTCTGGCTGTGGACTGACTATTGAGGAAACCTGTGTAGTCATGCCTTAGCTAAGAGATCATCTCTTATATGGGGCCGCTGCATGGAAGAACAGGAGTTAACAGAGATGCTGCCAGAAGGAAAGAACTACTACAGATGAGAAGACAAAAAATCACATAATTATAGCAATACAAATGAGTTAGTGTTTTGCAAACAAATATTAGAGAGAGACTACGAAGTGTGAAAAGGCAGAGATATAATAAGATTTGAGAAATGGAGCATAAGATTGAAAACAGGTGTTAGACACAGAATTTCTGGTGCTGAAAACCAGAGGTAGGCAGAAGTGTGCTTCTACGTTCTTGCACTTCAGAGATTTCAGACTACTATGGCTAAAAAAGGACTGCCAATGAATGATGAAAACCAAGTGCTCAATACCTGGCGACAATGGGATACTGGAACACTCACACCCTAAAGGTTATTCTGTTATTTACATGAACTATGCTTGGATAAAGCGACTCAATCTATGATTTTAATTAAAGGAAGATTAAGCACACATACATATATGCACACACATGAGCCTATATATAATAAAGCACACATATATCACATATAAACACATGTACATACATACAGCTATCTAAAATCTTGATGTATTTTCATACTTGGAGAATGCTTAGATTCAGCTAATAGGAGATAACCAAAATTAAAAATTTATTTTTTAACTAATAGCTACAGGAGTGAAGAAGGAATACTTGGGAAGGTATTGGTCATCCTTCCTTCATGAGTCTTTCACAGATCTCTTTTCTCTTGTCCTAGAAGGTCTGGGAACATCATAGAAGATATAAGGGTGCCAATATACACCTCACTATCACAAAGAGTGGCAGAGAAAGGAAGCAGTTCCTGAGTGCATTGTTCCGATTTCCAAGAGATATTATAAAATAAGATGAGGCCATTCATTATGAAATCTTGTTTTTGAGGTCATGAAGGATGGGGAAGACTTACTACACCACACCACTTAAAATTCCAGATACCTTTGAGCAAAGAATTGTTGTTGTTAGGTTCCGTTGAGTTGGGTCTGACTCATAGTGACCCTCATAGGGTTTTCGATGGCTGATTGTTTTGGGATTGCTTTGGGAGTGGATTGCCACATCCTTCTCCCATTTTTGTGGTGCTGGGGATTGAACCTGGGTCCTCAGAGCTCAGGGAAACGTTCTACCAATTGAGCTAAACCTCAGCCCTTGAGTAAAGAATACTTACTTCTAACTGTGGTACAAACCAGTAGGACTCTAGGGAAGCCAGTTTGCCCATATTAATGGTATTCCTGAGCAGACAATTAAAAATCATTAAATACAAAATAGAAACAATAAGTCTATTTGTCAAAGAATTGGTATAAGTATAAAAAAAAAAGACCTAGTTACATAGGTCACGTTGGGCCAATCAGTTTGCTTAGGTAGAGTTGTTGCCAACATATATAAGTAGTATGACATTTCTCAAGTAGCTTTCTCTAATGACATTAAATTTCCAGCATGCCTTACTATTCCTGAGGCCATTGAGAAGGAATGTCAATACACAGGGGCAGCAGAAAACATAGACATATAAAGGTCACCTTCCTAGGGGAGCAATCCTAAAAATGTCCCAACTGACCCCTGGCTCAAGATATCCTACCTCAATACCCAGGTGTGCAAGTTTTAACTATTGATACTTGAGTCTTATGGTTTCTGGACATCATTTCTCAATTCCAGATGTGCTTATTCTCATTCCAATGGTTTTTCATACTCATACCCAAATTCTGGTCCTTGTCATCAAGGTCCTTGCCTCTGAATCTCAATCTTCAGTTTCACAGGATCTCTTTCTACCTTTTCCATTCACCCTTTCCTATTACACATATTCACCCATTTCATTAAAGCCTGCAGTTATTTGCCCTGCATGCTATTCCTATGTATGGGTCTATTTCTCTCTGCTTTCTTTCTCCCAGGTTGGACTCCATGACCCTTATCTTAACTCTTCCTTTGTTCCTCTGGCTATCATCTTTCACATAGAATCCCAAACTTCCATCCAACAGTTCACATTTTCTGTTTCTACTACAAAGCTTGTCTGGTCCTACTACTGACACACAAAAATGTTGGGAGGGAAAATATTCACCAAATCATGCACACTGGTGCCAAGATATGGTCATGCAATCATGATTTCCATTCTAAAATGGGACACATAAACATGTCTTTGACTTTGTCTCCCGCATACACTGGCCTGACAGTTATTTCTACCCTTCTTTCTCCTCTACAATATCCTGACTGAATCCACTCCTTCTTTCTCAGGAGACAACCATATCTGCCTCACAGGGACACTAGGGAACACATGGCTATGTGGCCTGATTTCCTGCTCCTCTCACTCAGACATTTCCTGGCATCAACATCATTGCTTATTTCCCGCTCTCCCACTTCGAGGGAGAAAATAGACTTTCAACCAACTTTCTATTTGCTCCCCAGATTCCAGCTATTTGTCTTCCTAGGATCCTAGATCTATATTTCTTATCTCTGCAGATATGTTTAAGTCAACATACATTGAATACTTCTATAGGCCACATGGGGCCCTCAGGTAAAAATTTTGCATATTTTCTTTTATGTAAATCCTATACCAACCTTGTAGAATGGCATTCCTTTCCTGGATCCATTCTCCCTGCCTCTCTCTCTGTTCTTGCTCTTAGCCACATAAACTACTCAAGTCCTCACAAAATTTCCTTCAATGCTGTGTTGTTTTGTAGCTTCAGCTCCACCTCTCTGCTTCCTTCTATTACCGTGCTTTCTGAAAAAGTAACCTCCACATTCTCTTTCCTTTTCTTCACCTCCTACTCTTCCTTCAAGCCTTTTCTTCTGAGACCACTGTGGAATGAGAGCCTCCTAATTGTGAAATCCAATCGATATTTTTCAGTCTTGATCTCACTTCAGATCTGCCACATATTATAGGTGTTCAAATCCTTCTGCCTTAAGCATGCCTCTTCACTGACATCCACGAACACTTTCTCCTGATGTTCGCAGTTTGAAAACTTTGTCTCCATTTGTCCTTGAATGGCTATTCCTCATTCTATCCCTTAAATGTCTGTATCCCCAAGGTGTCTGTCCTTACCCTTTTCTCTGAGTGATCCTACTTATTCACCTGGTTAAAACTATCACATAAAAACCAATGATGTCTAAATGTATGTCTCAGCCTAAATCTCTGCCCTGAGCTTCACACCCTTACCTTAAGACCATTTGGGATAGTAACACTTGGATTTCTAAAGTCTTCCTTGTTAACCCCAAATCTGTTTCTCCTCTCACATTCCTTAACTTTGTTCATTCAATCTTCATATTACTCTATAACCAAGACCAAACTGGGTGGCCATCTCAGACTACTGAAAGTTTCTACTTTCTTACAAAGAATGAATTCTTTAATTGTTCACTACACATTGAACAATTTGGAGAGGTTGCCTTTTATATGGTTTGTTTTTTAGACATTACACTTTAAGCATCTATGTTGAAATCATCCCTTTCGTGAATACTTTTGATAAAGCATTTCAAATATTAATAGTAGGAAGTAATGGCTTTAGTGTGGTCAGTCTGGTAGAGAAACACCTTATTTCATTAGGGCAAAAAGGAAGAAAATGTCTTTTGTTCTCTTATTGCCATAGTGGGGGTTGAGTATTATCTGTGTTTCTTGTCAGCTGCCCATCTGCACTGAACTTTTAAGGCTCTGCTAAGCTTTAGCCTACTTAGGATGACTCATTTTCTCCTTGAAATAATATAGAGAGATTTTCTTCCTGAAACAGCTCACATATATTTTTCTCTGCAAGTCTGTGGTTCAGTCTGCTTACTGTTTTCTGAATCTTTGCTAACACTCGCCCAGATATGACAATCAAAAAGAGCTAACAAGAGAGAACTCTACGAGAGAGATTTTACCTTATTTACCTTTTAATTCTTTTGTTGTCATCAGGCATATCAATCTCTGGGCATAACTGGTAATGAAGAAGTTCAGTGCCAAAGAGATCATATTCCAAGTAGCAGCCAAGTTGAGCAAACTCTAGTAGCTCCTTCTTATCAAATATACACCTACAGACAACAAAACGGACATATTGCTATGAGTAAGAGTATATTCTCCATATATACAGGTTAGAAATTTTAAACATACCATGTACTAAAATGTAGCTTAAGTCAACTAAAAGAGCTTTTGAGTTGGCTCTTGTGATGTGACTATAAAATAGTAAGATCAAGTTGTTAGCAGAAACAGAGAACCTAGCCATCCAAAAGGGAACTTCCTAGTCCAAAGTCCTTGGGAATTTAAATTATGCTGCTATTACTCAAACATAGGTATATAACTCTCTTGTGGAATTATAATTAGGATATGTCACCCATTGTTCTGGAAATCTTTAATGGTTAAATGTTCATCCTCTAAGGACTGCTGTGAAATAGGAAAACTATCAAAGACAGTTTGGTATCAGATCAGGTGAATTAGGTGAGTAACATTAATCTAGGGGAAATAGGAAGCTTTGCTCTATAGTAGCAGGGTGATTTTCATGTAAAGATTATGAAATGATTCTAAGATTAACTTCAAAGCCTATGTGACTATTATTCTAATTTTTTAAAAAGGGATAACACATGTTTTGGTACATGTATTTCTAAGATAAAATTTATTATTTTATGGTAAATATTATGGATGTTTTTCATTTCAATAGATATCATATTAAAAGTATCAGTATTTTAGGAGGTAACTATGTAAGGAAATGGAAAAGAGAGAAATGTAGTATAAGTACAGGGAATAAACAGGTGAATAAAGTATGGAGCAAGAGTAGATTATCTCAAGAAATTTAGACTATAACAACGAAAAAGGGATGCATTATGGTAACCTCAAAATACCATTCAATCACATAAAGAAATAAAAAAGAATTTAAAAATCCTATCAGAATACAATATAGAAAAAAATGTGAGGGAAAATTCATCAGACATTAAGTGAGAAGAGTTAAGGACCTAGAGAAGGAAAGCAATTATTTGGGATCCAAAATTGACCTAGAGAAGAGTTGAGAATGTCAGACAATCATTGGCCTATTATTCACAATGATATTCTATTACTTTGGTGACTCCAGGATGCAAGGATTAGAGCACTATTACATGTCTATAAATCTGCTTCCAAGGGGTCAGAGTACTTTCCGAGCCTTTCTTCCAAACCTTAGGAGGACCAATTAAGCCTCTGTGTGGCACAGGTGTGAGAGGTATCTGCTTCTCTGGGATGCTTCCTGGGAGTCAACTATTGACTTTCACTCTGAGCTATCATATTGCAGCTGGCTTTTTCTCTTCTATTCACCTATTTAGCATAACCTATAGTTCACAATGTTGTTTAGGTGGGGAGGCTAAAACACCTTTCCTTTGTACCTTAAAATGTGCATTAGTTCTCTGCTATCTTCTATTATATACTACTCTTTTCCATCTTCTTACCAGAGACCATCTTTTGCTTCCAAAATTACAAGACTAAAAGAGTATGTGCTTTTCTATAGTAAACATATTCTGTTTTCCACACACACAAAAAAAACATGCTTGAAAACAAAATGTACACAACTAAAATAACATACGGGAGAAGAGATAAATTTAGTATACTTTGTGTGTGTATGTACATATATATTTAAAAACAGGGTCTTGCTATGTAGTCTAGGCTGGCCTCAAATTCACTGTGTAGCCTAGGCTAATCTTGAATTCATGATCCTCTTGCCTCAGCTTCTTGAGCAGTGGAATAACAGGCATGTAACATCATGCCCAGAGATTATTACTATTTTTTAACTGTAATTTAGTGATATGAACGCCTTTTCTGGATAACTAAACATTAGTGTCAAGGCAATTAGGAAATGAAATACAGTGAAACTAGTGTCAGTGATCATGCATATTTTTCAAAAGAATGCCCTGAAAAAAATGAAAAGAAATTTGGTGTTGGATGTTAATGAGGGGTAGGAAGAAGATGTAGGTGATGCCACAAATGTATCACCTCATAGTCATAGGTTGTGTTAGTCAGCCTGAGGTGAGGTGGAACAACATGGGGGTGTATGTGTGGTAGAGAAAAGTTGCTCACCTCCTGGCAGTTGGGAAGCAGAGAGAGAAAGAAGAAGGGGCCAAGGACAAGAGATACCCTTCAAATGCATGCCCCCTGTGACCTACTTCCTCCAACCAGGCCCCACCTCCTAATAACCCATTCAGCTATGAACTCATCAATTAACCAGTGATGTTGTTAACATTCTTACGATCCAATCACCTCTCAAATAGCTCCCCCAGCTGGG
Source organism: Pedetes capensis (assembly GCA_007922755.1). Classification (NCBI taxonomy): domain Eukaryota; kingdom Metazoa; phylum Chordata; class Mammalia; order Rodentia; family Pedetidae; genus Pedetes; species Pedetes capensis. The sequence goes on from VMDO01002219.1 coordinate 78,180, forward strand.
AACCAAGACTTCAACACATAAGACTTTTGGGGGAACACTTCATGTCCAAATCACAGCATAGGTATTTAATATAGCCTTCACTCTTTTAATCAATATCATAATCACATGAAGAAAGTATGAACACCCCCACTTTACAGATGAGAAAACTAAGTGTCAGAAAAGGTAAGTAACTCGGCTTCTGAGGAGTTGTGAAGAAACTTTTGTGTTTAGAAGCCACATTCTTAGTTAGTCCCTCCCATGATTAGAGCACCCAGGCAGCAGAACAGCTCCATTCTACTTTGTCGGCTCTTACTCTGTGGAGAAATAGGCACCATCACAATGACATCTAGAAGCACCCTGCTCCATGAATGTCTAATAAAGTGTCTTACCTACATGAACTTGCTGTTCAGTTGGATGACATCCAGGGACTGCCAATGTGTCACTGCAGTTTTATTTATGCAGGTGATTTTTTTTTCAGTTGGACAAAGAATTGACCTTGAATGTCAATATAGCTCCATAGGAAAATGGACTCTCCTTGATCAGATGAGGATTAAGCAGAGGTCTCTTCCCTCCCCCAGCCATCAATGAACTCATAACACATCTCATAAAAGTGCAAGTGTTAACCTCAGCTAGTCTTCCTCATTCCATATTCAATTTCCATGAATAATTCTGTTCTCTTCTATTCCAATCTCTGCCAAGTTTTAAGGTAGGTCTTTTTCACTTCTTGCCCTCAATGGTCAGTAAGGTGACCATGACATACAGAAGAGCTGCTGTGTTTCACAATGGACAAAATCTCATCTTTAAGATGGATGAAATAAACACAACTACATTTATGAAATATCTTGAGAATTCCAAGGAGAACAATGAAATTTCTAATTAAATATTTGTTCTTATAATTCATATGCCTGCAGCTGTAGCCCTGTGGCATCCGATCCCGTCAGATCTCGGAAGCTAAGTAGGGTCGGGCCTGGTTAGTACTTGGATGGGAGACCACCAGGGAACACCAGATACTGTAGGCTTGGGAGAAGGACCTGGCAACACCTTCCCAAAAATCAATCTGCCATTGAAAACCCTATGAACAGCAGCTAAGCACTGACAATAGTGTTTCACCTATTGTATACAGGGTCACTATGAGTTGGATACCAACTCGACGGCACCTAACAACAACAACAACATAATTCATATGAAATATTTTTCTGCTACTTATTTTATACTTTTTCTCCTCAACTAATAAATTGATATGATATGTAATATATAACACATTGATATGTCTATATGAAGAACTGACATAAGCTTAGGAGAAACATATTGCCATCAGCTTGGAAAATGGCATTTGAAGGGATTTGGCTATTTTCACTTTCAGAATATACTATCATTTACCTAGTGTTTTAAGGCTGAAATGAAAATACAAGACAGTTGATTCTGTTTTTCAGCTTCCTTTGTATTCTAGATCTTATCCATGTGCTAAGGGGTTTAGTTTAATGTCAAAATGTACTCTGAGTGGGAGTAAGGACGTGTGTGTGAAGTGATAATTTAGACAAGGGTCTTTGGGCTCCCTGGGTAGAAAGAACTAAAGGGTAGAAGAAGGGCTGATTCATGGGTATGATCACGATGATAACAACACCGACCATTTTTCTTGAGCTTCACAGTTTCACAGGACTCTTAAATACATTATTTCATTTCATACATTCAAAAACATCTTCATGAATTAATTCAGCCAACATCTATCTATCAGGTGCTCTCCTCTGTGTTGCAAGTAAAGTATGCATATGAAACGCTAGCTGCTGTCTCAGGAACTCAGTCTGGGGAACAAGACTGATATTTAAACTAATATTTACAATTAAGTGTACTAAAAGCCTTTATGCCTGCACCCGTACCACTGTGGCATCCAATCCCGTCAGATCTCAGAAGCTAAGCAGGATCAGGCCCGGTTAGTACTTGGATGAGAGACCTCCTGGGAACACCAGGTGCTGTAGGCTTGGGAGAAGGACCCGGCAACCAACTCCCAAAAAACAATCTGCCATTGAGAACACAATGAATAGCAGAGAAGCACTGACAATAGTGTTTTGCCTGTTGTACATAGGGTCGCTGTAAGTTGGACATCGACTCTAGGGCACCTAATAATAATAACAAGAAAAGGTTTCATAGTACAAATAAGTACAAAGTACTAAGAAAAAATAATGAAAAAAATAATTCATATGAGTTGAGTCTTGAAGTATTCTATTCATATAAAATTTGATGGGGTTCAGGTGGGGGCAAAGGATGGACCATCCAGAGGAGCACCTTTTGGGAGTCATAAAAAGACGCTTCCTCTTCTTGAATATGAGGCTGTAGCTGATCAGATGCAAAGTATTAAGGAAGAAACATCCATCTATCCATCCATGCATCCACCTACCCATTCACTTCATGAGAAATTGTTGATCAGTTACAAAGACAAATAACACACAGCTCTATCCTTCAGGAAGTTTAATATCTACTAGGGAAAAGACATCTGCAGCCATACCATCCTGGCATCCTATCTGTTCAGATCTTGGAAACTAAGTAGGTCTGTCCTAGAAGAAGTGCCACCAGAGTGCTTCTTGGAAGCAAGGATAGCTAGACTGTGTCTTATATGTTTTGGACATGCTGTCAGGAAGAACAATCCCTGGAGAAAGACATCATGTTTGGAATAGTGGCAAGTCAACGAAAAAAAGGAAGACCCTCAACTAGATAGATTGACACATTGGCTCCAAAAATGGGCTTTAAACATAAAAAAGATCATGTGCATGGGACAGTGTTGAGGCATGTTTCATTCTGTTGTACATAGGGTCACCTTGAGTCAGACCCAATTCAATAGCACCTAACAACAACAAAGCAGAGTCAGGCCTGGTTAGTGCTTAGATGGGAGACCTGGGAAGACCACATGTTGTAGGCTTGAGAGAAAGACCTGGCAGCCCACTCCCAACACAATCAGTGATCAAAACTCCTATGAATAGCAGAGAAGCACAGACATAGGGCTGGGCATGGCACAGTGTTGGGAAGTGTTTTATTCTGTTGTACACAGGGTTGCCATGAGTTGGCCTGGATGGCATCTAACAACAACAACAACCAGGAAAGGACACATAGAAACAAATAATGGATTTACAGAATTTACCAAGTGTAATAATAATAGGAGTTCTAGGAACTGGGTTGGCAAAGAGAAAAAGACAACACAGCTGGTTCAGGAAAAGCTTTGGTTCAAGAAAACCTTTGGTGAGTTGCTGTGGAAGAAAGACTGCCAAATAGATATGGGGAACAGAATAGGACATTCATAGCAGAGGGTCAAAGGTGTGCGGGAAGCACATGAGAATGATCAGCACAGGGCACTCAAAGGCATGGTCAGTGTGGCTTTAGCCCAGACTCATGTGGTTCCTGAAGAATAATGGGAAATCAGGTGGAGGGAGAGGTAGGGACCAAAAGACCAAGATGTTTGGATTTTGTGCCTAAGTAAAGGGGACTCATGGAAGGGTTTTAAGTCAGAGAGCATGAATGTAATCAGATTTGCATTTGGACAGACCAGTTTGGGGGATTGTGGAGGCCAGATTCTGGAAGAAGGGTAAGGGAGTGATTCCTTTCTGGAGACTCACAAAGGTAACAAGGAAGGGGTGGATAGGAAGGATTGTAGTTGGAGATCTTAGTTAGGGTCTTCCCATGCTGGTGTGCAGGAGAGAGAATAATTTAGGCTAACGTTTGGGCTGCATGGTCTTCTCATGGACTAGAATATGGAAAGCAGCCCTGGAGGGAAAAAACCAGAGGGCACTGTCAACACCGTGACAAGGATGGAAGAGGAGACTCAAGGGCATATCTTGGGCAATTGATTAGTATTATTGAATGATACCAAGAACAGCGGAGGAGCAGGTTCTGAAGCTCAGAATAAACCAGTGAAATGATTATGCCAAATATTAGTGTCAGTGCCCAAATAAAAACATTGAAGTGTGGATATTCTGTGTGTTCCACCACTCGGGTCTTCCCATGCCTGCTCTGGTGCTCTTTCCATTATGCTATGCTGTGACTTCATGGTAATTCACCAGCTGCTTGAGTCTGTGAATTCCTAGGCCAGAGGCTGGGTACTGTGAGGGCATAGCATTTTGTTCACCGAGCTAACCCAGGGCCTGGGACATTGAAAAGCATGGACTACATTCCTGCTAAAACTTACACCCTTGGTCAAATAATTTTTAAGAAATTGGTATGCAAACACAACAACAAACACATAGATATACATACACACAGATACAACTTATTGATTAAAAACAGTGAATTTTTTATGAATAACCACTATAAAAATTGTTTATTGAAAAAGTAATACCCAAAATCTCTTTGTCCTCCTCCCCCCCTGAATTTCTTAAATTAAAACCAGTGGAGGCCAGCTGTGGTTGCTCATGCCTATAATACTAATGATTTGGGAGGTGGAGACAGGAGGATCATAGGTTCGAGTTCAGAGGCAGCCTGCATAATTTAGATAGACCCTGTCTCAAGACAACAAATAAAAAATGAGCTAGTGGTGCAGTCCAGAGGTAGAGCACTTCCAAAGTATGTGCAAAGCCCTGGGTTCAACCCCTAAGGACCACAAAAACAAAAGAAAAAAACTCAAAAGCCAATGGATATTTGCATAGATAGTCACACAATCTTTATTTTTTGAGAATGTTTTTCAAAAGCTGCTTAAAAGAATTACTAAACTCAGTTAGAAATATTCACCTAAACCTAAAACAAAATTTAAAGTATTTTAATGCAATTTTAAAAGAAATTAATACATAAATTATTAGAATCTAATTATTACAACCTAATTTAATCTAATAAATTTAATATTGAAGCCAGGTATGGTGGAGCACACTTATAATTCTAGCACTCAGGAGGTGGAAATGGGAGGATTATGAGTTTGAGGGCAGCCTGAGCTACATAGTGAGACTCTGTCTCAAAAAACAAAAACAAAAACAAACACTGAAACAAAAACCACAAAACCAAACCCTTCTTGAAAACAAAAAAAATTCAATATTAACATACTTAAAAATATTCTTCATTTGTATTCCTATAATGCTACTGCAACTCTATCTCAATGATTGTTGCATTGTTGTTTGGTTTTGTTGAGTCTGGTCCAACTCATAGAAACTCAACATATAACATTACAAAACACTCCCCGATATTGTGCCATGCCCAGTACTATTATTAGTGCTTCTCTCCTATCCATAGGGTTTTCCATGGCTGATTATTTCTCGAGTGGGCTGCTGGGTCCTTCTCCAATTTTTGTAGTGCTGGGGATCAAACCCAGGGCCTCTGACAGCACAGAGCAGCACTCTGCTAACTGAGTTAAAACTTAGCCCACCTTAATGATCAATCTAAATAATTATTATTTTGAAGGAGGTTCTGAGGATTGAACCCAGATCCTCACACCTGCTAAGTATGTACTCTACCTCTGCTCCCACTGAGCTGCATTTCTGTTAATTGATGAATTTCTATTAATGTAACATTAACTGTCAAAAACAATATGTAGGCTATACATTGCCAATGATTTAAAAACATCATTTGCTATTTCAATTAAATGCTTATCAAGAATTTTTGTTTCACCTATACACAGAACATCAATTAGAATGTTATATTCATATTAATATACTAGTTTATGGGTATATGTAAGTGTTTTAAAGGTCCATTTGTCTTCTTTGTTGTTGTTGTTGTTAGGTGCCATCGAGTTGGTACCCGACTCATAGCGACCCTCATAGGGTTTTCAATGGCTGACTATTTCGGGATTTCCTTGAGAGTGGATTGCCAGGCCCTTCTCCCATTTTTACGGTGCTGGGAACTGAACTTGGGTCTTCAGAGACTGCAGCACAGCGCTCTACCAACTGAGCTAAATCCCAGCCCTTGTCTTCTTTATAGAACTCTTTTTGTATTAAGGTATTACTTTTATAGAATTGTTGTTGTTATGTGCCATCAAGTCAATGTCTGACTCATAGCGACCCTACGTACAATAGGCGAAACACTATTGTCAGTGTTTCTCTGCTACCCATAGGGTTTTCAATGGCAGATTGATTTTTGGAAGTGGGCTGCTGGGTCCTTCTCCCATTGTAGAATAGTAGTTTCAATATTACAGATTAACTGAGAATGAAAAACAATAGAAAAATAATTCAGATCACCACTATTTATATTTAAACAAAGATCTTCCACACTTTTCAGTTCTCTCACTCCTTGGGCCCATGTTTGATGACATCATAGAAAGGAATGATGTCACACTTTCAATATTATGACATAAGTGTAGGTTTAAGCAAAAAAGAACAGATGGCCACAAGAGAGAAAAACCCTTGCTTAAATTAGACTAAAACCAGAAGGTGGCTATGAATTGCAAAGTGTAATTAAAACTTTATATTAAAATACATTTCACAGTTTATACATCCTAGGAAGAGCTTTTACCATCTGAACTTTCCAGCTGCCACACAGCACAAACGGGGTTGTGTTCTTCATGTAAGGCGATATACAGTTCAGGGAACGACGGTATTGAGGAGAGCGAAGATAAATCTCATAGACATGGCAATCCTATTTGTTAAAATGTCACATTTCATGTGAATAGTGTCAGAGTCGTGAAAAATTGCTTTAGATAAAAAATTACTTGTGGAAGGTTTTGGTGGGTAGAATGGACCGGATAGAATACATGCCTGGTGTGTTATTTTGCCTGGATACTGGCAGATTTACTGAAATGTCTTTGGTGAAGAGGGCAATTTGGAATACTAAACAAATATTAGTTACCACCATAACATGACTGCATTCTATTAAGCACTATTTATGTATATAATGAAAGTTTGACATGTTTCTTTTATGAAATGTTTGTCTGGATTTCTTTCTTTCTTTTTTCCTCCTGTCTCTGTCTCTGTCTCTGTCTCTCTCTTTGGAAAACAGTTCCCACATGGAAAGGAAATCCACAGTAAGCAATAAGAGGGAGGGGAATTTACACAGCCCTTTAAAGGTGAAAAACTTATTTCTCTTAACCTAAGGTCATATGAGCAAAAGAGACTTGGAGGCTTAAGTGACTTGCTGAAAGTTATTCAACAAGTTAATGCTGGTCTCAGAACTTGAAACCAGGCAACCTCATTCTAGTACTCTGTATTTCTCAATTGTCCACCTGTGAACAATTAATGAGAGCATAGCTGTTACCTACACCATCACATAATTTCAACCTAAAATATATTCAAGGTTTCCTTCAGTAAGTACTCTTCATAAAAATGTATGTTTTATGTAAAATTTATTATCTGACTCCACATTTACATACAAGTGGCCATAATGACATGTTTAAGAGCATGTCATCACATATATATATACACACACATACACACATATATATTTTCTTATATGTATTTTTTAACCTTGTGTTATAGAAAAAACAGAAGCTATGTCAGTGGACATTAGTAACTGGAAAAAGGGATGTCTTATTAGTAATTATTTTCTATTAGAAATTTGCACTTGATCAATAGGACTCCCTTTTGCTGTCTCAAGTAATTTCTTTAATTTCTCACTCTGGGTGGATCTGAGCCAAAATGACTGGAATAAATTGTTTTTACTACACATTCTATGCATATTGCACATACTGTACCATGCACACTCATCCTTCTCAATGCATTTCATACACTATGTACATAATGCATGCTGTTGTTGTGAGGTGCCATTGAGTTGGTGCCTGACTCATAGCAACCCCATGTACAACGGGCAAGACACTATTGTCAGTGCTTCTCTGCTATTCATAGGGTTTTCAATGAAATATTGATTTTTGGGAGTGAGTTGCCTGGTCCTTCTCCCAAGCCTACAGTATCTGGTATTCCCAGGTGGTCTCCTATCCAAGTACTAATCAGGCTCAGCTCTGCTTAGCTTCCAAGGTCTGACGGGATTGGATGCTACAGTACTACAGCTGCATGCATGTACATAACCCTAATAGTAACCTGTCAAGAAATACAGAGTATAGTCATGGGATTCTAAATGTTATAAACCATTGCATGCGTACATTTCAATTACTCTTTTTACAAATACAACTATACTATTTAGCATTACAAAGATGTTTTATTCAACTTCCATTTGTGTGAGATTAGCTTGGGAATGATTTTGAACGACTTCATATTAATTCACTAGTGTTTATAGGAATTGAGAGAGTACATTTCCAAAGGTGCCACATATTTTATGTGACTTTTCAAAGACAACCTTAAGGTTGAAAGTTATCATAGTTATAATTAAATAATCATTTTGAGGGCAAAGCGTGAATCCTTCTGGCTACAGTCCAGTGGCTGGTGTATCCATGTGGCAATCAGTCACTCAAATATTTGTTAAATGAATAAAGTGGTATTCCATGTCCTTACTTCATTTAATTAAGAGCATGAAACACCGTGTTGAATTTGTATCCTTTCAAGAGTTGGGCCAATTGGGCATGAATGATCAGAAGCGAAGGGAGGAGAATGTGTTTTGGGCCCATTTCCTGTGTTTTCCCGACACCTTAGAGCCAAATTCCTCTATTTTCCTCAGGAAGGAATTTTCAAAGACAGTGATATGCTACCTTCCTGAATTTAATTATTATCCCCCTAATCAAACTCTGGGCCCTGTATGTCCATCAAAGTCCTTAAATAGCCAAAAAGAAAAAAATGATTTAGGCACAGCACCTGCCTTTTGTCTTCCAGGAAGCTCTAAAGTTTAATTAGTGAATCATTCGTATCCAAATATCCATCAGCCATGTTGTTTTACCCAGCTTTCATTGGTAATGAAAGAATTTTGTTGTCCTACAAATACCAACAGCTTCTCTAATAGTGCATTGTCACACCTCCTTGAAGATGAATGGCAAAAAGAGCGTAGGAGAGGTGTTTGTTTAAACACATATAGCCTGTATTAGACCAGCCTGGGTCCTCACTGTCATTTCCTGGCAGGTGGTAAAATTATTATAAATGATTAAATGGCAGAAATCTTTATGCATTTAAAGCACAAACAAGAACAGGGCTGTTGCTCTTTTCCCATAAATGTTGACTCTTGGTGGCTGTAAAACTGTCAAGGGCAGCCCCCTGTGAAGTCTCCAAGGGTTAAATTCACAGCAGTCAACCTGCTCTTCAACAGGCCCACGTTTCTTAAGGGGAACAGATGGTAAGGGGAGGGCCTAGACACAGCAGCAGATTTATCTTGTCAAGCTGTTACCGCCTGGTAAATGACCATAAGCAGGTCACAAGTGGTCACATGACAACAATGTGGTTCAGAGGTCTCTGAAGGTGATGGCCACTCATTAACTCCTTCCTCTCAGCATTACAACCACCCCTCTTGGAGAGCCATGTAGCAAGCTGGTGTGTGTGTGTGTGTGTGTGTGTGTGTGTGTGTGTGTGTATGTGTGTGTCTGTGCATGAATGCATGAATTCTAATGAAGATTTTATATACCTTCAGACATATTTAACTACTTTAATATGATTATGGATACACTGGAACATTTTATTTTTGTATTCTCAAAAATTGTAGAAATTTAACTTTGTAAAGGAAAAATAAACCTATCTTACAGGTAGTTGAGGCTGAGGGTTTGTCCTGCTGGAGATTCCTCTGTGTTCTGAAAGGGGCCGTGAGGCAGAGCAACCGCCCCCTCAACTTCCTCTTTACACACAACAGTTCTTGGCTTCAGAACCATCTCCTCTACATCCAAAAGTCATGGTAGGAGAAATGGAATGATTTTCTGTTTTGCTTTGGGACTTTTTTCAGAGGCTGTGTTTTCAGGATGCTCTTCTTTTTGTGTGTTCTCTGCATTTTATTGCATGAATCACATGCTCTTTTGAGAGTTGTCCCCATTATAAAGAGCTGAAGTCCTTGACCTTTTTGCACCGATCAAGTTGTGTGTGTGGCCCAGCAGAGCACAGAGAGTCAGTGAAAGCCTGACACAGTCAAACTCCAGCCTGGTGACTGGCTTGCTGTGAACAGTTACTTCAAAGAGCTAACGCTGCCTGCATCTGCCTCCCTGATTATTTTTTTCCTGTTACTTTATTTGGTTTGTTTTTCCAAATGCACTGCTTTTTCTAAAGCCATTTTTTTTTCTGGTGGCTTCCCCACAGAAATGCTTCCATGTATTTCTTTGTCAGGCTGTTGAATCCCAAATAATCCATAATATAGGTGCAGAGTGGGTGGCTGTTTTAGCAATGGTTGCAGGATTTTCTAGCATACTTGACTTTGTCTGATGCCAGGTCAACCTTTCCATGTCATCCTGAACCATCCAAAAGGGAAATATTGAAACTGTAGCCAATGAAAATCAGGTAATGTACCTTTATCATTTATAAGAAAAAAATTGTGTGTACATATATAAGTGTATAAATAGTATATGTATACATGATATATATAGGTATATGTATGTTGTTGTTAGGTGCCATGGAGTCAGGTCAAACTCATAGTGACCCTCATAGGGTTTTCAGTGGTGATTGTTTTGGGATTGTTTTCAAGAGTCAATTGCCACGTCCTTTTCCGATTTTTGTGGTGCTGGGGATTGAACCAGAGTTCTCAGAGAGGGCAGAGCTGGCATTCTACCAACTAAGCTAAACTCTTGCCCAGGTGTGTGTTGGGGGGGGCTAGGAAATAAATACTTACACCTTTTATATTGCTTGATTTTGTCAGCCAGGAAGTATTACTGTGTTAAGAATTAGGGTTTACAGTATTCATAACTTACAATGAAAGCTTATTTTCTACTTATGCCAAGCATAATTTTCTAATTTACATGTTTAACTGTAAATAGATAGGGATAGTAAGATTCTTCTTTAAGAAGCGTCTTGTGCCAGTTTTAAGCAGCATGGGAAACTTAAATGTTCACAGAAAAAATTTGCAGCAGAGTATAAGTAAAATACTGAATAAAACTAAAGAGGAAAAACACCCATATTTAAAATGCTTTCTTGAGCTATTGGGAAAGTTAAGACCTGCTCAAGGATCAGAAACAAAAAAAAAAGAGCTGCAGAAATGAGGCATAAGGGGAGACCTTGAGCTAGCATTGTTTGGGAGGTTTAGCAGGCCAAATGACAGAGTTTGGGACTGAACAGGGTAGAAGATCAAACTGGATATAATATAGGGAGCTTCCCCTTCACCCAAAGACAACACCCTTGTCAGTGAACAGGGTAAAAGCTTGGGCCACAGACCCTTTCTGGAGATTATATGTCTTCTCAGTCTTATCTTTTGGTGAAAGGGAGGCAGACTGAAGAAAATTTTCCCATGGAGAATCCATACTCACAACCTTGCACTCACCAAGGGTAGGGGCCAGAGTTCACTGTGTGAGTCCAAATCCCTCAAGTAAAAAATTTAAATAATCATGAAAAGCTCTATGTAATTGCATTAATTTAAGATACTTGTTGTTGTTGTTAGTGCCATTAAGTTGCATCTGACTCACAGCGACCCTCATAGGGTTTTGAATGGCTGATTGTTTAGGATTTGCCTTGAGAGTGGATTGCCATATCCTCCTCCAATTTTTGTGGTGCTGGGAATAGAACCCAGGACCTCAGAGATTGCAGAGCAGTGCTCCACCAACTGAGCTAAATCCCAGCCCCTTTAGATACTTAGGGCTGTCAAATTCATAGAGATGGAGAGTAGAATGGTATGTGCCACAGGTTGAGGGGTAATCACACTTAACCCTGCTGTACTGTGCACTTCAAAATGTTTCATATGGTCAATTTTATGTTATGTGCATTTTACAATGTAAAGTTTTTAAAAATTTGTCTAAGTTTAGTTTAAAGTACTCTCAGGTTGGTACAGGCCTCTAACTGCTGACCAGAAACAAAACAAATAAACAAACAAAAATAACAAAAAGAAGAAAAAGAACCAACTCACATCTCATAATAAAGTGTCTGGACTATGCTCACAATAAAAATTTTTATTCTAAAACAAAAGGAAATACTCTCACATGAATGATTCCTGAAGAACCAATAAACTATGGCATCATATAAAAAAAGATAATAGAAATCAGATTTATCAATTATAAGCTAAATATTATATGTTTAATTTTTTAAAGATTTAATTGAAAACATGTCAAAGGAAATATAAATTATCAAGTTTAACTTAATAAGTTATAAAAACCTATATCTTAATATGATAAACCAAGTAGGCCAAACAATGGATTGATTCTATTGGAAAGAGAATTAATAAATAGGAAGACATAACTGAAGAAATGTCAGTTCAAAGATGCAAATGGATGGAAATCTGAAAGATGTTAAATAATATGAAGGACAGATAAGACGGTCCTACATGTATCTAATTGGAGATTTGTCTAGAGCTGTACCATCCTGGTACTCTCAGATCTCCAAAGCTAAGCAGGGATGGGCCTGGTTAGTATTTGGATGGGAGACCACTTGGGAATAAATACTGGGTGCTATAGACTTGAGAGAAGGACGCAGCAGCCCACTCCTGAAACAATCAGCCATTGAAAACCCTAATAGCAGAGGAGCACTGACAATAGTGCCAGGCATGGCAGAATCGGAGAGTATTTCTTCTTTTGTACATAGGGTCGTTATAAGTTGGACCCAACATGACGGCACCTAACAACAACAAATTGGAGCTTCTGACATGAATAATAAAGAAAAAACATTTGGAGAGATAGTGGCTGAGGTTTGTCCAAAACAATGTAAAGTATATCCACAGCCAGGCACGGTGGTGCAGGCCTGTAATCCCAGCGACTTGGGAGGCAGAGGTAGGAGGATCCCAAGTTTGAGACCAGAGGCAGCTTGTGTAATTTAGCAAGACCCTGTCTCAAAAAGTACAAAAAATGGGCTGGGGGTGCAGCACTTGAAAGCCATGTGAGCACGAGGCCTTGGTTTCAACCCCCAGTACTGGGAAAAAAAAAAATCCACATATTCAGGAATCTCAAAGAATGTCAAGTATGTATTAAAAACCATTCACACTGAGTTAGATCATAGTGAAAATGAAGAATCCAGAAAGGAAAGACAAAGTACTTTAAAACAGCAACTCATTTCAGCTATTTTATCAATAGTAACAACAGTTGAAAACAGTATCATTGAAAAGCTTAGGAAAAATAATTTTTAAGTAGAATTGCCTACTTAAATTATCTATTATGAATAAAGGAATAAAGGTATTGTCAGCCAAATGAAAGCTAAACATTATAGTGCAGACCTCTGAAAGAACATCAAATGAGAAATATTAAGAAAAAAATAATTCCCAAGTGATGGTCTAAGATCCAAGAGGTCGCAGTAAGCAAAGAGAAAGGTTAGGCTAAATAAACTTTGATCATTTATGTTTTAGAACAATAAAATAAAGTCTAGTCATTGGGATTTTAAAAAATCAAGTAGACTTAACATTCTAGATAAAATAGCATATAATTTAGGTCGTGAATGGACTTGAAGCATTCCCTAGTTATTGTATTACTAGGGAGAATAACAAAAGCACTTATTAGATTTAAAACTTGACAAGTTATAAACATATACATATATACATACATATATATGGTGACCATATCTACAACAGGGGCGAAACATGATCGTCAGTGCTTCTCTGCTGTTCATAGGGTTTTCAATCGTGGATTGATTTTTGGGAATGGGTTGCTGGGTCCGTCTCCCAAGCTTACAGCACCTGGTGTTCCCAGACAGTCTCCCATCCAAGTACTAACCAGGCCCGACCCTGCTTAGCTTCCGAGATCTGATGGATTTGGATGCCACAGGGCTATGGCTGCAGGCTTATATATATATGTATATATATATGTATATATATATATATATACATATATGTATAGATATACATATATATACGTATATATATATAGATATGCATATATATACATATACGTATACGTATACGTATACATATACGTATATATATATACGCACACACACATATGCTATTTCTACTTTGTACCGGTAGAAATATATATGTGTATATATATATGCACACATATATATAATGATTAGATTTAGAACTTGACTACACACACACACATGCACACACAGTATTTAGCTTGAATGTATTCTAATCTGTACACAATACTAGTCCACATCTGATTTTATAGTCCTCTAAAACTCTTGAAAGAATGAGGATTAGAATTGTGAATATATGGTAATCGCATTTTCCAAACAAACAGATGACAGAAACATAAGCACTTAAATTTGTGGTTTTCTATTCAGGGTGAAATTATTCAGTTTTCTCTCCCTTTAAGTTGTAGATACATTTCTTATCCCACTTACTGGCAAATACTGAGCAAGTGGAATTGGCAGCTACTGTGTATGATACCATAAGAAAGAATGAAGTAGACAGTGACATCTACAATGAAGAGTTACAAAGGATGAAGTAAATTAAAGGAAATATCTATGCAAAATAAGTAGTCTATGATCTGATACAGAGGAAGGGCCTAAACATGGCAGCACCAGCTTTTATTTATGCTAACTGTAAGACTTTATAAATACTGTCTTCCAGGTAGCTAGTGAGTTTCTGTGGGTGATTCGTATTTCATTGATCTGATCCCTGATGATTTTTAATTTGGTTATCCCTTAATCATATGGTGGTTTACATCAATTTGTTAGATAGCCTGCTTACCTATCAAGGTGGGACATAACAGTTTTGGAGATATCTGCACCTGCTTCTTGCAATATGTTGATAATCTGAAACGGGGCACTTGGATTGCGTCCAGGGTGGACAATCACAGGGCAGCCAAGCTGAGACTGGGCATGAGCTGCTGCCTGAAGCACCTTTTTCTCACTCTCAGTCAAAGGCCAGGAGCAACCAATTTCTCCAATTACGCCACACTTGATACTCGTTCCATCAGCTCCTTGGAGAATTTCATGAATAAGGACATCTGTAAGCTAAGGAAGAGTGAGAAGGAACATAATTTTAGGATATGGAATTTATAAAAATAAACTCATTATACTATATGAATGAATTTATGTAGTCATGAATTCTTTTAAAGGTATAGTCCACATTCATTCAATGAATATTGGTCAGTGAGGAAAGCATTTTGCTGGCCAAATTGCAAATTCAACAAGTCATTTGTAATCCATACTATTTTACTGTGATTATTTAGTGAGAAATTCACAGCTTTAGGATGCTGTAGAGAAAATAGTGACCACGAGAGTGCACTCAAATTGAAAACCACACCCATAATGTAATCTCAGAGCAGCTTCTATGAAAGCCACTGAATCTGCATTAACCATACAAAGTAATTTTTTAATTCTCTCTTATTTATTCAGTACTTTACCTTATACAGCATAGAAAATTCATAGCATACAATACAAATATTATACTTTTGGTTCCTGTGAATATTAACTGCTAAGAGTGGTTTAACAAATGTATAATCCAACTGGGCACAGTGGCATATGCCTTGTAATCCCAGCAACTCAGGAGGCAGAGGCAGAAGGATCACAAGTTCGAGACCAGAGGCAGTCTGTGTAATTTAGTGAGACCCTGTCTCAAAAAGTAAAAAAATGGGCTGGGGGTGCAGCTCAGTGGTACAGTACTTGCAAAGCATGCAATTGCGAGGCCCTGGGGCAAGCAGTATTGCAAACAAACAAACAAAAAACTTGATTGGAAAATAATAAATAAAATTTTAATAGGAATTATTTTAAATATTAAATTTGCAAAGACTTCTATATTTGCTGACTTTCTATGCCTATCAAACAGGCAATGGAAGATACATATGAATATATACTTATGTGTATAAACACATGTAAACAAGATACCTATGTGTTTAGAAAGAGTACACATACATGCAAAAGAGCTTTATAGCTTATTTCTTTTGTCCATGAAAGTTTTGCAGCCTTCTACCCATTCTTACTTATTCTGACAAAAGCAGGAGAATTAAATTTTTTTCACCCCTCTTGTTTTATAAAAAGGGAAGGAAATATATGTGCAAAAGTGCCACATCTGTGCCTGCCAAATTTCACCCTACAGTCAATTTTCATTACTGGTTATTATAAAATATAGGAGAAAAAACCAAGGTTGCATAACTGAAGCTTATAATGGAAAAGTGAGGTTTACAAACAGACCATGGTGCCCATACTCAGCACTGATATGACACTTACAAGTGTAATATTAGACAAGTGTCTAGTGAATTGGGCTTTCCAATGACCACTGCATTGTTGTTGTTGTTGTTAGGTGCTGCTGAGAGGTCCAACTCATAGTGACCCTATGTATAAGAGACAAAACACTTCTCTGCTATTCATAAGATTTTCAATGGCTGATTGGTTTAGGGAGTGGGCTGTCAAGTCCTTTTCCCAAGCCTACAATACCCAGTGTTCCCAGGCAGTCTCCCATCCAAGTACTAACCAGGCCTGACCCTGTTTAGTTTTTGAGATCTGATGGGATCTGATACCACAGTGGTGTGGCTGCAGGCAACCAATGCAATAAGTTCTCCCTTCTCAACACTTTTGCTTCATGAAATGAAATGTTACTAACTTCGGTCCCAACTGGCAGCTGTCTTTACTAGCTGGCAAATTTCTGTAGTATGCTCAGCTACTTCTGAGTCAATGGCATTTCTAGGGTTTGGGCTGTTCTGAATTTATACACTAGCATTTTCCAACATCTTAGAGCTTTTTACCTGCTCCACTGACATGGCCCTGGTCTCTGAAGAGTGTGTTGCATCCACATAAAACCCAGCTCCTGATATGATGTGGACTCCAGTCTGTTCTGCAAGCCACTTCAGTGTCTGCATGTCCCTGCCGATGCCGGCGGTTGTATTCTCCACCACTGTCCCTCCACCCTTGGCTTTGAAATTTAACAATTCTTCCTTTACAGCTTCTGTCTCCTGATTCAACTGAAGGTTCTCTTTATGAGAATAAGGGTTTTTCTGGACCCAAAATAAGTTTTTCATCATGATAGTTTCCTTAGAGATAGCTTCATGGCTTGGAGGAGGTGGGTAGTAAAAGCACTCAAAGGTCATTGTCAAATGTTCATGGGTCAGGGTGCGGCCCAGTTTGCTTGGCTCCACAAGGCCCAAAACAGTTTGCACTTTCCCACTTAAGGAGGACATGATGGTGCCACCATAAGATGCAATTAAAAGAGTGTTTTCTGGAAAAAAGAAAAGTATAATCAGAAAATTTAACACATATACATTCTGTCAATAAGGGGTAGTAGGCTGTGAACATATATTGGTATAGGAAAGAAAATCAATGATACTAGAGATACCACCTCACTTATCAGCCTGTCACCACATAGCCTGAGTGACATGTGAGTTATATGTGCTCCCTACCATTTTTACTCGAGCTGTGTCTGTTTTAGTCTTAACCTCATCTATTGGAAATATTTCTTGATATTGAGTTCACATTTATTTTTCATCTACTTTTGTTTCATCTTCTATAGCTATGCTTTCTTGGATAATGTAATAATGTTATTGTTGTTAGGTGCCATAGAGTCGTGTCCGACTCATAGTGACCCTCATAGGGTTTTCAATGGCTGACTGTTTCGGGATTGCCTTGGGAGTGGGTTGCCATGTCCTTTTCCATTTTGCGGTGCTGGGAATCGAACTCGGGACCTCAGAGACTGCAGAGCAGCACTCTACCAACTGAGCTAAATCCCAGCCAATGTAATAATAATCATTTCTAAAAACTTCATAACCAATAACATGTCAAAAGCAGCCATGTGTCAGCACTATTTCATTGATTTTTAACTAAATTAAATATACTGAGGCTACTAATTATTTTGATATTCATTTGCTATCCAAGTGAATAAACTTCTGTTGAAGGTGAACTATGTGCCAAAAATTGGAGCTATGAAGCATAAGATAATATCTCTAACCTGTATGGCTTCATAAATGATGTCCCAAAACATATTGGAAGGAGGTCCCCAAAAGCTCATGTCCATATCATAATGCAAAATGCATTCAGTCATTCACCATGAGTCCCCATCATTTTAATAGTTCTAATATTGTTCCAGGCCTGCAGGCACAGCCCTGTGGCATCTAATCCCATCAGATCTCGGAAGTTAAGCAGGGTCGGGCCTGGTTAGTACTTGGATGGGAACACCAGATACTGTAGGCTTGGGAGAAGGACCTGGTAATCCACTCCCAAGAATCAATCCACCATTGAAAATCCTATGAACAGCAGAGGAGCACTGACAACAGTATTTCGCCTGTTGTACGTAGGGTCGCTATGAGTTGGATACCAACTTGAGGGCACCTAACAACAACAACAACAACATTGTTCAAAAGTTCAAACTCAAAATCTCTTCTTAGACTCAGGGAAAACTCTTAACTGTGAGCCCCTCTAAGATAAAAAACAAGTTACATACATCTAAGATACTACGACGTGGAGTTTACACTCCCATTCAAAAAGGGATGAATGTGCACACAGAAAGGAGGGATGGCAAAAAGAAAGAAAAGAAAGGAAGGATGTGAATAAAGCAAGAATAAAACCCAGCAGGGCAACATTAAATCCTGTAGTTCCATGTCTGGCACTGGGAGCATGTGGTGTTGCGATCTGAGCTCCAAAGGACTTGGGAAACCCCATCCTTATGGCCTTGCTATTTTTAGCCCACATGGCCTCTCTCTTGGGCTAGCTCCACTTGTTGCCTGTAGTTTTCCTTGACAGATATTCCATGTTATTGACATCTCAGATATCCTGGGGTCTCCGTTGCAGGTTAGGCTTCACCCTCACAGTGTTACACATCACCCCCTCAGGGGCTGCCTACCGGGACCGTGATCTTGTCAACACCGTCTGGCTCCCAAGGCCCTCCAATGAAATGTCAGTGGAGGCCTTCCTATAAAACCAGTATCATGTGGGCAAGCTGGTCTTCTGCCAGCTTGAGCAGTATCTGGGCTCCCATAGAACATGGCTGCAGTGGCCTCTGAGTTCCTGGGAAGTTGAACCCAGGAAAACACTACCCTAAGTAGCTGTCATAGTTTGAATATAAAGTGCTCCCCAACATAAACGGCGACTATACACATGGACTTCACCAGATGGAACATACAGGAAACAAATTGACTGCATATGTGGAAAAAGATGAGGGAAATGCTCTGTCTATATCAAATGTCAGAACAAGACCAGGTACTGATTGTGGATCAGATCACCAACTTCTCATGTACAAGTTCAAACTGAAGCTGAAGAAAATTAGAACAAGTGTATAATAGCCAAGGTATGACCTTAAGTATATCCCATCTGAGCTCAGAGACCACTCCAAGAATATGTTTAATGCATTAGACACACATGATAGGAGACCAGATGAGTTGTGGCATGACATAAAAGATAGCATTCAAAAAGAAAGCAAAAGGTTATTAAAAAGACAGGAAAAACAGAAAAGACCAAATTACATGTCAAAAGAGATGCTGGAATTTGTCCTTGAATGTTGAGCAGCTAAAGGAAAAGGAAGACATGAGGAAGTGAAGGATCTAAACAGAAGACTTCAAAAAGCAGCTTGAGAAGACAAAAACAAATATTACAATGACATGTGCAAGGAGCTGGAGGCAAAAGACCAAAAGGGAAGAACACGCTCTGTGTTTCTCATGCTTAAGGAAGTGAAGAAAAATTCAAGCCTCAAGTGGCAATAGTGAAAGATTCTATAGGGAAAATATTAAACAATGCAGGAAACATCAAAAGAACACAGAAGGAATACAGAGTTGTTATACAAAAAAGAATTGGTAGATAGCCAACCATTCCAAGAGATTGCATATGAACAGGAACCAATGGTGTTGAAGGAAGAAGTGGAAGCTGCCTTGAAAGAACTGGCAAAACACAGGCTCCAGGAATTGACTGAATACCAACAGAGATGTTTCAACAAATAGATGCAGCACTGGAGGTGTTAACATGTTTATGCCAACAGATTTGGAAAACAGATACCTGGCAACTGATTGGAAGAGATCCATATTTGTGCCTATTCCCAAAAAAGGGGATTCAACTGAATGTGGTAACTATCAGACAATATCATTAATATCACATACAAGCAAAATTTTACTAAAGATTATTCAAAAGCGACTGCAGCAGTATATAGATGGGGAATTGCGGGAAAATCAAGCAGGATTCAGAAGAGGGTGCGTAACAAGGGATATCATTGCTGATGTCAGGTGGATATTAGCCAAAAGCAGAGAATATTAAAAAGATGACTGTCTTTGTTTTATTGACTACACAAAGGCATTTGACTTTGTGGATCATAACAAATTATGGATAACACTTTGGAAAATGGGAATACCAGAGTACCTAATTGTATTCATGAGGAATCTGTATGTGAACCAGGAGGCATTTGTTCGAATACAACAAGGAAACACTGCCTGGTTTAAAGTCAAGAAAGGTGTGCATCAGGGCTGTATACTTTTTTTCACCATATCTCTTCAATTTATATGCTGAGCAAATAATCTGAGAAGCTGGACTTTATGAGGAAGAAGGTGGCATCAGAATTGGAGGAAGACTCATTAACAACCTGTGTTATGCAGATGACACAATTCTGTTTGCTGAAAATGAAAAGGATTTACAACATTTACTGATAAAGATCAAAGATCACAGCCTCCAGTGTGGGTTGTGATTAAACATCAACAAAACAAAAATCCTTACAACTGGGTCAGTATGCAACTTCACAATAAATGAAGAAAAGATTGAAGTTGTCCAAAATTTTGCTTTGCTTGGCTCTATAAACAACACCTGTGGAAGAAGCAGTCAAGAAATCAAAGATGCATTGCTCTGGGAAAAGCTGTGGCAAAAGATCTCTTTAGAGTACTGAAAAGTAAAGATATCACATTGAAGAAGAAGGTGCACCTGACTCATGCCATGGTATTTTCAGTCCCATCATATGGTTGTGAAAGCTGGGCATTGAACAAGGGAGACAGGAAGATTTGGTGCTTTTGAAATATGGTGCTGGAGATGATTATTGAATATATCACAGATTGCTAAAAGAACCAACAGATCTGTCCTAGAAGAACTGAAACCAGAGTACTCCTTGGAAGCAAAGTTGGCTATACTACGTCTTACATATTTCAGACATGTAGTCACAAGAGCCCAATCCCTAGGGAAAGACATCATGTTTGGGAGAGTGGCAGGTCAGCGAAAAAAAGGAAAACCCTCTACCAGGTGGATTGACACAGAGTCTGCAACAATGGGCTTGAACATAAATAAGATCACATGCCTGGCACAAAATTGGAAGGTGTTTCAATCTGCTATACATAGGGTCACTGAGTCAGACTCGACTTGATGGCACCTAACAACAACAACAACAACAAAGGTTATGTGCTTTAATGTTTGGTCTCAAGCGGGTGGTGCTATTTGTGGAGGTCATGGAACTTTGAAGGCAGGTCTTAGCTTTGAGGAGGTGATGTTACTGGGAGTGGGCCTTTGGAGGTTTTTACCCCAGACCCACAGCCCAGCTTGGTCTCTGTTCCTGGTCTGGCATGCTATGAGGTAATTTACCATAGGTTCTGCTGCTACTGCCCATGCCTTCCCTGTCACCATGATGAACGGATTCTCTAACTATAAGCTACCAATAAATTTTTTCCTCCAAGAATTTGTTTGGTTTGGCTTTTGTGTTACAGCGATGATAGTTGACTAATATAGTGGCCCTGTATAGGCGGGGTGCCCCAGCAGCTCCCTCTTCTCAAGGAAGTCTTTCAAATGAGTCTAAAAATTTATATTTTCAAACTGGTGGTGGGTCAAATCTAGCCAATTCCTGAGATGCCCTCAAGGCCTCTTCTTCTTTTTTTTTTTTTTTTTGTCGACTGAGGGTTGAATCCAGGGTCTCACACTTGCATGCTTTGCAAATGCTGGACCACTTGCAAAGCTGCACTCCCAGCCCATTTTTTTAATTTTTTGAGACAGGGTCTCCTTAAGTTATGCATATTGCCTCTGGTCTCAAACTTGCGATCATCCTGCCTCTGCCTCCCAAGTCGCTGGGATTACAGGCGTGCGCCACCATGCACAGTTCTCTTGGCTTCTTTTTAATCATGCTAATTTCTTTAAAAACTACATCTTCCTTGGCCCCAATTTTACACTGGCTTTTCTGATCAAACTGTAAGTTTTTCAAGTCTTTGTGTTCTGCTTTTTGCTCTGGATTCTTTTTGTAAACCTGGCTAGAAGCAGTCAGCAATATGCATACCATGGCCGGAATGCTATACTATCTTGAAATTTCTTCAACCAAATCAATTAGTCTAACTTAAATTCACCCTCAAAGTCTTAAGACATTCACAAAAATAAACAAATTCTTTATCAGAAGGTAACATGAATGGCCTCTAGTACAATTCCCAATGGAGATTCACCTGAAACCTTATGAGTAATCTTTATTGTCTGCATTTCTATTGGCATTCTGTTCTTCTAAGCTCCCAACAGAATGGCCCATTATGCTGTGTTTATAGTATCCTAAGGGGCTGGGATTTAGCTCAGTGGGTAAAGCGTTGGGCTGCAGTCTCTGAGGTCTGAGATCAATTCCCAGCACCGCAAAAATGGGAGAAGGGCCTGGCAATCCACTCCCAAGGCAATCCTGAAACAGTCAGCCATTGAAAACCCTATGAGGGTCGCTATGAGTTGGATACTGACTCCATGGCACCTAACAACAACAACAACAATAGTATCCTAAGCCTTCTCTAACCCATATCTCCAGACTTACCCAAATTCCTCCCATAAACCATTTCCAACATCTGGAAACACACAATTTAGTCACAATAACAATCCCACTTCTCTGGTACCAATTTTTTGTGTTAGTTATCTTTCTTGATATTGTGACCAAAAATACTTGAGAAAACAATTTAAAGAAGGAAATATTTATTTGGCTCATGGTTTCAGAGGTGTCAGTCCAACGTGTCAATGAGGATGCAACAGAGCAAAGTAGTTCACATCATGGTGGACAGGGAAAGAAAAGAGAGAGAAGAGGGGAAGGAGAAGGGGAGAGAAAGAGAGAGAGACAGAGAGAGAGAGAAAAGGAGAAGGAGGAGGAGGAGGTGGAGGAGGAGAAAGAGGAATGGGGGAGGGAAGAGAAGAGAAGGAAGAAGCAATGATGGCCAGGGACAAGATAGACTCATGGATCCATGCCCAGTGACCTATTTCCTCCGAAAAGAACCTCCCCCAAAATGGTACCAGCTAGAGATCAAGCCACTGACACATGAACATTTTGGGGGAGCATTTCATATGCAAACTGTAATAGACTTTTTCACAGAGGTAAGTTGGGACTTGTGGTTAATTTGGCCCTTGAGTGTTGCTTGATAGTGCTCTTCTGTAAGCCACATTTCTAATACTTGCATCATTCACATGGTGTCCATGAGAGAAGAAGATGGTACCTGCTCAGAGAATCACTATACAGCTGCCAGTCACTACTCAGGGCAATAGTTCTCATCAATGACATGTAGAAACTCACTGTTCAATGCCTTATTTCTTGCCACTGAAACCAAAGAGTATGTCATTTATTCCTTCAGTTGATGAAATCATAGCACCATTAATAATAGATTCAATTCTCCATATGGTTTAATTTGCTCTTTCCTTCCTTCTAGCTGATGGTGTTACAGATGTGTTCCAGAGAGTCACAGAGGGGCAGAAATTAGGATAAATTGATAAAACCCTGCAACTATTACTAGAAAAGTACCAAACCAAATATTTAATTGATGTGTATTTAAAAGAGCAATGTGGCATGTTTCAAGCTCACAAGCTGCGAGGCTTTGTGAAAAAAAGACTTAAGAAATATCATCCCTTCTGGGAAACTCCTCTAATGCTCTAAGACAGAGATGGTGGCTCCTCTTATGATCACACACTATGTAACCCATACTCAAAGGATAAGAGAAGATTAAAGAACAAACTGTAGCCAGCCAGCAATGCTTTAAACTAGACTATATCTCTGAGTGGAGTAAAGCATGTCTCTAGAATTCATGGTCCCAATGCAGTTAGGGAGCACATTTCTGCATGCATTCATTATATCTATCTCCTGTCCCTGTCTATGTTGCCCTGGCTTCACAGCTGGTTGAAGCTACAAGTCTTGCAATTTCAGACACAATGGTCAAATTGGCAAATTGATTTTTAGGGAATTGATTTTTGATTCACTTCTCCAATTTTCACTACAGCTCTGAAAGGTATAATCCCTCTTATGAAACCCTTTATTCCATTTCATTCCTTTGTTTCCCAGAACAGACTCTCACTGATAAGAGAGAAGGGATGGAAGGAAAGCCAAGCATGCTGGCAAAAAGGCCAGTTGAGTGTTGATATAATCCAGAAAATATCACGTGGTGGCTTGATCTGAAATTATGTATGTGGAGATGGCAAAAAAGAAGAAGCAGTAAGAGGTAGAGCCGATGGAACTTTCTGACTGGATTTGTTGACTTACTGGTACTAAAAAAGTATCCTTCAAATAAATGGTCCAAAATATATTGGCACTTCTATTTTTTTATGTGTTACATCACACAGTACAGGAGCCCTATATAAACACTGCACTTAAAGCTGACATTTGATTTGTGACAAAAATATTTTTTCACTGTATAGTATTTTTTTAAAAGCTTGTTTGAATACTTCCATCATGTGCAGGTTCAAACCCGTGACATGTCTTCTCCCAAACAACATGGGTCTGGTCACAGCGCAATAGTGACACAGGAAGTTTGTCTTGTACTCAGCTGTCACCTTTCTACTTTCCCAGATATTTATGGTGAAGTGGTTCTACTGCATGTAGATTTATAACTTTTAATCCTAAATACTGTAAAAAACATCAACAACTGTGCCCTAATAAGGACAAAGAAATCCACCAGAACAGTAATGGGACCCAGCAAGTTCTTCTAACTGTGGCATAAATAGAAAAAAATGGCTCAGAGATACAAACAAGCAGCTTGTGTCTTATATTCGGAGAAAAATGGTGGATTTCGTTCTCAAGGTGTTTTCTCCCCATTAGACTAAGAAAGTTGATAGACAATCTGGGGCTATTGTTAAAACCAGAAAACACATCATGCTGCTTGACTACTGGAATCCAGCTTGCAGATTAACTGACTCTTCAATTCAATCTAACATGGATAATCTGGTCTATCCTTCAAGTCACACACTATTGTTGTTGTTGTTGTTAGGTGCCATCGAGTCAGGATCTGACTCATAGCGACCCTCATAGGGTTTTCAATGGCTGACTGTTTCAGGATTTCCTTGGGAGAGGATTGCCAGGTCCTTCTCCCAACTATAGATTATGGTAACTAGTACTACTGGATTCTTAAATGTATTACCTGTTTAGTCAAGCAGCTGAAAACATGTTCTCATTTTTAAAAAAGAGGGAGCAATGGGGCAACAGGAGAGAAAGGAGGAGAATGAGGGAGGAAAGAGTATCTCTAGTTAGGTCAAAATGCAACATCACTCACTGGTCACTATAGTGACCTCCTGGCGTTGGGACAAGTGCAATAGTATCGCCCAAACACTGCCTGAGTAACTGACATTTATGTTTTCCTTAATTTGACAAGTCAAGGTCTCTTTTGGCCTTTTTCCTTCTCAGAAGGTTTCAGACTCAATGCTGTGAGAATGTTTGAGATAAACATTTTGATGTCATGACTAACAGTAGCCCTGAAAGTCAAACATTGTTGTTGTTAGGTCCTACTCATAGTGACCCTCATAGGGTTTTTAATGGCTGATTGTTTCCAGAGTGGACAGCCACACCCTTCTCCCATTTTTGTGGGGGTGGGGTCAAATCCAGGTCCTCAGAAAGTACAGAGCAGCACTCTACCAACTGAGCTAAACCCCAGCCCCAAGAGTCAAACATATTCCAAGCATATTTCAAGTTACCAGATATAACAGTTATAACTTCTCTTTCTTCAGAAAGAACTGCCCACACTGAAGTTAGTCTTTAGCTTTTTATAGAGAGGTTTTCTTGTTCCATGGATTCCTAGCAATAGGTTGTCACCTAGAGAGAGCAGTATTTTGAGGATATTGTGTAAGTGGTTCTTAACTACATTTGGTCATTAAAAAATTTAAAAATTTAGTAACTTTTAATTCCTGGTAAGCCACAAATTAATGTCTTAAATGTGTAAAATATCTATATTCCTCATACAATTTCATTTACAAGTCTGTTCTTGAGGTAGACAGATTTAGCTAGAAGAATAGTGGGATCAAGTCAAGAGGTCTTGACTGTGCCACTAAATATCTGGGTCACTTTGGGCAAGTGGTTTAAAGTTGAGTCGGGTGATTTCCTGATGACATCCATGCTTCTGGGATATCCCTTAACTTGAAATGAATTTTACTGGTTTTCTATGGTTATTGGCTGTGGTTGTACCACTGTGGTGTCTGATCCCATCAGATCTCAGAAGCTAAGCAGGGTGGGTGGGGCCTGGTTAGAACTTGGATGGGAGACTACCTGGGAATACTGGATACTGTGGGCTTGGGAGAAGGACTTGGCAGCCCACACCCAATAAACAATCATCCATTGAAAACCCTGTGAAGAGCAGAGAAGTATTGACAATAGAGCCAGGCATGGCACAGTGTTGGATAGTTGTCTATTGTATGTAGGGTTGCTATGAATTGAACCCGACTTGATGGCACCTAACAACTACGATAAAGATCGTTAACTATCAATGAAGTTTATCCCTTAAACTTAAACGTCAGAGTGGCTTTTAGGCGCCAGGCGCGGTGGTGCATGCCTGTAATCCCAGCGGCTTGGGAGGCTGAGGCAGGAGGATCACAAGTTTGAGACCACAGGTAGTTTGCATAACTTAGCGAGGCTTTGTCTCAAAACAGTAAAAAAAAAAAATTGGGCTGGGGTGCAGCTCGGTGGTCCAGCACTTGCAAAGCATGCAAGCATGAGGCCCTGGGTTCAACCCCCAGGATGGCAAAAAAAAGAAGAAGAAAAAAAAAGAGAATGGCTTTTAAAATAGATATTTTATATACATGTGTTGACATATATACATACACATGTAATATAGAGGGCTACATTTCAGTTTCAGGTCCTTCAAAATTTAAAAGTGAACTCTATGAGGGATGGATTATTTGAAAGAACCTGGAACTTGGAGTCTTGGCTCCAATGTATCCTTGCCGTGTGACTGGGGACATTTTAAATGCTTCTGAAGAGTAGTTTCCTCATTTGAAAACTAGAAAAATATTTGCCTGAACTACCACAGAAGATTTGAAATCAAAAGCAAATAAGAGGATACCAAAAAGCACTATTTAGATTATAAAGCACCACACAAATGCTTGGAGTTATTATTATACACCAAACTTTGAATTATTTTCCAAATATTTGCTCAGTATCCTTAGGCAAATGGATCCAAACTTGTTCTTTTTAAACACTAACAATAGGGGGTTGAAGTTTATGAATCAAACTGAGGCTCTAATTTGCTTATAAATGAATTCCTTTACTTGAGACCTGTGATTGTTAAAAGGAGATTGACTATTGCGATTGACATCAGAGCTCGTTAGGCTTTTGGAAATGCCCACCAAAGTGATTAGAGCTACAGGAGGTCCTCATTATCCATGGGTAACTGGAACGGGAAATGGCTTTTTAAATGAATGCACTTAATACAGTGTGTTAGTCAGTCTGCATAGATGGTCTTCAATGAACGTGCTTCCTGATATTCCTGTTCTTGTGCAGCCCCCTGCCACGTTGAACCTGAGCTGGCCTGTGACTCACTGTAACCAAAAGAATATGGCAGAAGTCATGGGATGCCAGTTTGGGACCTAAATCTTTGGAAGTAGCTTCTGCTTTGGGAGCCTTACGGAGCAGGGTAAGAAGGCTGCGTGTGGTTTCATGTGGAGAAGGAGATTCCTTGCAACTCTATGGAGACGCAGGGCTCCTAACCAGCCAGGGGGTCCAGTGAGCTCGGCTCTGTGGAGGTACCAGACATATCACATCTGGATGTTCTAGTCCAGCCAAGGCCCCAAAGACTAAAGGCCCAGCTACAGACAACTCAGCAATTATGGCTAACCCACAGAGTTGTGGGAGATAATGAATGACTGTTAACTGAAACTTCGGGTTTAAGGGTGGTGCTATGGACTTGTGCTTATGTCTCCTAAAAATCATATGTTGAGATCCTAATCACTAGTGATGGTATTAGGAATATAGTGGGGCTTGGGGGAGTTAATTAAGTTATGAAGTAGATTAGTTCCTTATAAAAGAAACCCCAAGGATCTTCCTCACCCCTTCTACCATGTGAAGACACAGGAAGAAGACAGTCATTTAAGAATAAGGAAGAAGACACCAAAATTGCAAATGCCTCAATCTTGGGCTTTTCCTTCCTGAAAACTATGAGATCCAAATGTCTGCTGTTTAAGCTACTCAGTCTATGGTACTTATTTATAGCAGCCCAAATGGACTGAGACAGGTGGTTTGTTACACTATAAGAGCTAATCAAAATATATGGACACAGACACTGAATAATAGGTCATTTTTAAAGGGCTTGCCAAAGCTGAATGTAGTGGTGCACATCTGAAATCTCAGCATTCAGGAGGCTGAGGCAGGGGTATCATGAGTTTAAAGGCAGCCTAGGCTACGTACCTTGTTTTAGACAAAAAAACCAAAACAACAACAAAGCAAAAACACCAAAACATCCCCCAAACAATAATAAAACTCCCACAAACGAAGCACAAAGCACAAAAAGGGCTTAATCAAGATTTCAAAATAGAATAAAAATATTATCAAAATAAGTCATAACTATGTTGTTGTTGTTGTTAGATGATGTTGACTTGAGTCAGTGTCAGATACATAGTGACCTACATACAACAGGTGAAACACTATTGTTAGTGCTTCTTTGTTATTCATAGGGTTTTCAATGGCTGATTGTTTTTTGGGAGTGGGTTGCTGGGTCCTCTCCTAAACCTAAACAGCACCTGGTGTTCCCAGATGGTCTCCCATCCAAGTACTAACCAGGCCCGACTCAGTTTAGCTTCCGAGATCTGACAGGCTAGTAATAACTATAAATACATCCAAGTGATTAGAATGAAGAATTAGTGGAGTGTTGGATTTTGGGGGAAGTACGTGGCAATCTACTCTCTAAGCAATCCTGAAACAATCAGCCATTGAAAACTGTATGAGAGTCACTATGAGTTGGACCCGACTTGATGGCACCTAACAACAACATAGCCTTTACTTAGCTTTTGTACCCCATTAATGAAAAGAGTTAGCTTTGCAAAAAAAAAAAAGTTTTTGTTTGTGTGAAGTGACAACTGGTACATAAAATCAAAAATTGTACAGATTAGTAGGGTATCACATAATGTTTTGATACATGTGTGATGTTGTTGCTAGGTGCAGTTTCAATGTCCTAAAGAATTTCCCCTGTTTCCTCATTATAGTTTCTTAGTTTTAGGTCTTATATTTTGAATAGAGTTGATTTTTGTGTCTATAGAGAAATCGGAATCTCCTTTGACTATTCTGGATGTGGATATCCAATTTTCCCACCGTCATTATTGAAAAGACTGCCCATTTTCCAATGTGTGTTCTTTGCACCTTTGTTGAAGATCAATTAACTTTGGGTGTGTAGTTTACTTCTAGAACCTCTATTCGTTTCCATTTGTCTATGTGTTCATTTTTATGTCAATACTATGATATTATATTGATTATAACTTTGTAGCGTATTTTGAAGTAGTGTAATGCTTTATTCTTTTGCTCAAGATGGCTTTGGTTATTGGTTTTTATTCTTGTTGTTTTGGTTTTGGTGGCTTGATACAAACTTTAGGGTTTTTTCCTGGTTCTATGAAAAAAGTCATTGGCATTTTGAAAGGGATTGCATTGATTCCATAGATCATTTAGGATAGTATGGACATTTTAAAATATTGGTATTTTCAAGTACATATTTAAAAATAACTTTCAGGGGGTGACAAGGTAATGGAAAACTGCCTAAATTTCAAATAGCTGTCCAAATGCCCAGTATAAAATAACTAAGGCATTTACTTGGAAATACTGCTGCCTGATAATCCCTAAAACACGGTGGGAGAAAAGTCACACAATTTCAGTTTTGTGCGAACAGTGATAAATCATAAAGGTATTTAAAATGCATGTGCCTTTTAAAGAACTGAAACTATGAACATAGGAAATACTAAAGAACCATTTGTAATTTTTCATGAACAGAAATTTAGTTTCACATTTGGGAAAAAAGTGTTATATCTTAAATATTAACCTTGTTTTTAAAAGTTACAAGAAGTAGTCATATTATAGGGATCCTATAGAAAGCATCTCTGGGAAGACAGTTAACAACAAATCTGGGTGCTTCACTGATCAGTTTGTGAAAATAAGCAAGGTCATAGTGAACACAGTGATAGGACAACACTCCTGTGGCAAAAATGCTGACAAAAATGAAAGTTGCCCTAACTTTAATGAAAAGTACTTTAGCAGTATTATCCAGTCTCAGAAATAATACTTTGCTGCTAAGAATATGTCATAAGGAATTATTCAGACACGTGTAAAAATACTTATGTGCAGAGATTTCATTATGGTATTTTCTAGAATAACAACAAAAATATAAAAGAATGGTTACATAACACTGTTTGCACAAAACTGAAATTGTGTAACTTTTCTCCTACCATGTTTTAGGGCTTATCAGGCAGCATTGTTGTTGTTGTTAGGTGCCGTCGAGTCGGTATCCAACTCATAGCGACCCTCATAGGGTTTTCAATGGCAGACTGTTTCGGGATTGCCTTGGGAGTGGATTGCCAGGCCCTTCTCCCATTTATGTGGTGCTGGGAATTGAACTCGGGACCTCAGAGACTGCAGCGCAGCACTCTACCAACTGAGCTAAATCCCAGCCCTTCAGGCAGCATTAGTTCCAAGTAAATGCCTTAGTTATTTTGTATTGGGCATTTGGGCAGCTATTTGAAATTTAGGCAATTTTCCATTATCTTGTCACCCTCTGAAAATTATTTTTAAATATGTACTTGTCGGCAGCCGGCACCATGAAGGTCGAGCTGTGCAGTTTTAGCGGGTACAAGATCTACCCCGGACACGGGAGGCGCTACGCCAGGACCGACGGGAAGGTTTTCCAATTTCTTAATGCAAAATGCGAATCAGCGTTCCTTTCCAAGAGGAATCCTCGACAGATAAACTGGACTGTCCTCTACAGAAGAAAGCACAAAAAAGGACAGTCGGAAGAAATTCAAAAGAAAAGAACCCGACATGCAGTCAAATTCCAGAGGGCTATCAATGGTGCATCTCTTGCTGCTATTATGGCTAAGAGGAATCAGAAACCAGAAGTTAGAAAGGCTCAACGAGAGCAAGCTATCAGGGCTGCCAAGGAAGCAAAAAAGGCTAACCAGGCATCTAAAAAGATAGCAATGGCTACTGCAAAGGCGCCTACAAAGGCAGCACCTAAGCAAAAGATTGTGAAGCCTGTGAAGGTTTCTGCTCCCCGAGTTGGTGGAAAACGCTAAATTGCAGATCCGATTTTAAAATAAAGCTCCATTAGCTCAGTGGGTAGAGCGCTGCGCTGCAGTCTCTGAGGCCCCGAGTTCAATTCCCAGCACCGCAAAAATGGGAGAAGGACCTGGCAATCCACTCCCAAGGAAATCCCGAAGCATTCAGCCATTGAAAACCCTATGAGGGTCGCTATGAGTCGGATACCGACTCGATGGCACCTAACAACAACAACATATAAAAAAAAATATGTACTTGAAAATACCAATATTTTAAAATGTCCATACTACCCTAAATGGGATATTATGTAGCGATTCACATTGTATTTTCAAAGACTAATGACATAGGAAGATGCTCTTATCATAGTATGTGAAAAAGCAAAATAGAAAACTGAAGTATGATAACTTTACACTGAGTGTATATATCTACATATATAGAGCTTAATTAGATATAGTAAGATGTCATATTCACCTTTGAGTGGTAAAAGGAGCAAAATAGATAATTTTTTCTTCATTACTACTTAATATATTTTCCATTTTTATGTATATCTGTTGCATTTATTATCAGTGAAAAGGGAAATGTCAATATTATCAGGGTAAACACATCAAATGCCTATACTAATGTCACATGTAAAATAATTGAATATAGATTTCAAATCCCCCAACTAAAACACATAGACAGGCAAAGATTTATGAACTCAAGAGCTATTTTGAATTCTGATTTATTATCACAGAGTTGCTAATCACCAGTCTTGCTTGAGATTTTATATTGTTCTTTATGCAAATATTTCAGATCAAATTACATGCCTTTTCAGGGGCTATGGTTCACTTTGATTAAATTCCAGATCTCTCACCAAGCCCTTGGCAGGTTGACCTTGAAGTCAACTTGACATGAGAGTCCAGGACTCCAGGTGGAAGTCCTGGAGCCTGACCACAATTTTGGAAAAGGTTCAGTGTCCTGAGTAAATCTCATCACAATCAAGCCAGACAAGAACCAAGATCCTACCTAAATGCACTCCTGAATGGAGTTAGGAATAGAGATGGCTGGTTGTCAAGGAGACGTGTTATATGAAAGTGCCAGAAGTTATGAAGTGTGGGTCATCATTTATTTGTAAGTAAAAAAGGAATCAAGCATAAGAAATTTTAAGTTAGAATAAAACATAGAAGGACAGAATCATGAAAAGAATCCTTTTCTGAGGGTGGTCAACAGCCTTGGTAGATTAGCAGAAAAATAAGAAGAAAGTTGAAGTTAAAAAAAAAAGAAGAAAGAAAGTTATAGTTGGCCACTGTGGATAGTAATCCTAGCAACCCAGGAGGCTGAGGGAGGAGGACTGTAAGTTCAAGATCAGAGGCAGCCTATACAACTTAATGAGACCCTGTTTCAAAAAGAAAATATAATAAAAGTGCTGAGGATGTAGCTCAGTAGTGATGCATGTGCCTAGCATATGCAAGGTCCTGAGTTCAAAAACAAGGTCCCAGGACAAAAACAAACAAACAAGCAAACAAACAACAACAACAAAACTCCACAACCAACCAACTAATCAAACAAAGAAAACCTTCCCCCCAAACCAAATAGTTGTTACAGATTTGGTGAACAGGTATAAGATGCTATACGAGGCAGATATGGGTATATTGGGAGATACAAAGACAAATGAGAGAATCCTCTGCCTTCACTTGAAGGCTAGGAAGCAAAAATAATGTTTTTTATTCGTTTACTCAGCCAACATCCCCTGAGCTCCTACCCTGTGTCTGGTGCCACCTAAAGCACTTTACCATCTCTTGCCTTGTATTCTCACTAACACTGCTAGGTTGATGTATGAGGAAATATAGCCAAGAAAACTTTAAAAACTCACCACAAACTAGAAAGCTGCAATTTTAACGTAGGGATGAGGGTCACTATAAGTTGGACATGATTCGACAGCACCTAACAACAGCAACAATAAATATTGATTGTGAATCGCACTTCAGAATTCTGTTAAGATTGATCAGACCAGTTTAGCCTATAATGACAATAACAGCAGCAACCTTACTGAATAATCATTACGTGCCAAATGAAGCTCTTGGTAATTCGCAGGGGTCATCATATTTAGCTCTTACACAGAATTTAAATGTCTACATTGTCTCTGATACCATCTACAAGTGCCCATGTAAACAAACAAACTAGGATACATTCAAGGCTCCTGCCTCATCTGCATCTATTTTGTTTCTAAATCCTATAAATTACATGATTGTGGTGGTGGTGTAAGGTGTTGTTGAGTCAAGTCCAACTCATAGCAACCCTATATATACCAGAGTGAAACATTCCCCAATGCTGTGCCATGCCCAGCACTGTGTCAGCGCTTCTCTACTGTTTATAGGGTTTTCAATGGCTGATTTTTTTCGAGAGTGGTCTGCTGGGTCCTTCCTATTTTTGTGGTACTGAGGATGGAACGTAGGGGGTCAGAGAGTGCAGAGCAGCACTCTACCAAATGAGCTAAACCCCAGCCCCAGTTTTGATATTCCATAATCTCTTAAAGGTCATGAAATTAGCAATATAGAAAGCTGGGACTTCAATACAGTTAGAGTTTTAGGAAGACACATTCATCATTGCTCTTAAATCATCACTTCCTCTTCATCTTGTAGTTACTACCCCAGTGGGAACAACCGTTATCTTGCAGGTGGGTTATGGTAACAATTTCTAATGGTCTTCCTGCCTTTGCGATCCACCCTGACAAGATGACACAGTGCTCTTTCTGAAATGCAGACCTGAATATGTCTCTCCATGAGTCCCCCTCCTAACCTTTAAACATTAGTCTTAACACCAAATCTGATAGGACCCTCTGAATCCATCAGTGTTCTCACCATCCACGCAGAACTGCTCACCTTTCCCTGGGCTCTACAAGTTCTCACCCATCTCAAGGTCTTTGGATGGGCTTCTGCTTCTTTTCTCTCAGCTTACAAAGTCAACCTACTACTACTCTGCCTCCCTCCTTCCCTACCATGACTAACTTCTACATGGCCTTTGGGACAGAGCTTTGGCACAATTGCTGATTGGAAGCTTTTCTTGATGTTCCTTATTATTTAAGCAACCTGGGTAAACTGCCAATTTTATATACTATCATATAGTTTAGCCATAAAACTGCACTTCTGTTTTATATTTATCCATCAGACTTTGAGACTTTTGAGGTAAAGTCCATGTCTTATCTGTCACTTAGTCTCAGCTCTCTGTAGTGCCTGGCACAAAATAAATACTTTGTCAATACTTATATGCTTGTTTGATTTTACAGAGCCTTATTCTGCAAATGACTTGCACAAAGGAAACATACAATGAAGGAAGCTAATATTAAAGCAAGAGCAAGAAAATTGTAAATAGAAGTAGAATCAGGACCAGAAAAGGACATAGAGGTTAATTTGTTGTTGTTGTTGTTGTTGTTGTTGTTGTTGTTAGGTGCCTTCAAGTCAGGTCTGACACATAGCAACCCTAACTCCCTGACACTGTGCCATGCCCTGCGCTATGTCAGTGTTTCTCTGCTATTCATAGAATTTTTGATGAGTGGTTGTTTCTGGACTGGGATACCAGGTCCTTCTCCCATTTTTGCGGTGCTGGGGATCAAACTCAGGGCCTCACAGTGCACAGATCAAGCACTCTACCAACTGAGCTAAACCCCAGCCCATAGAGATTAATAGTTGTTAATAAAAGGCTCCACATTTTTCTGAAATATTTAATATATTTGAGACAACAGAGGATTGTCAGATGTAGCACTCTTTTCACAGAGTTTCACATTGTTTCCCTAAATCAGAACAGCTAAAATTATATGCAAACATAGAAAATGTTATTCCAATAGTTTAGGGGTGATAGATTTTGAAGCCATGTTTTCTTTTTTTTTAATTATCCTATGTCTTCACACTCCAAGCTCTCATAAGACAGTAGGTGTGTCTTTCTAGCTTATTTTTCTGAGTCCAAAATGTCTTGGTTTGAATATAAAGTATCCCCCAAAGGTCATAAGCTTTAATTTTGGCTCTCCAGCTGGTAATGCTACCCTACGAGGTTGTGGAACTTTGCAAGGTGGGTCTAGCTTGGTAGAAGTAGCTCCCTGGGGGTGGCCCCTTGGAGGTTTTCACCCCAGACCCATTACCCAGGTCCCTCTCTATTCCTGGGCCACCATGCCATGAGGTTGTCTTCCATAGGCTCTGCTGCTTCAGCTGCCATGCCTGCCCTACCACTATTATAGACTGATTTTTTTTTTAATTTTTTTTTATTTTTGCAGTACTAGGGGTTGAACCCAGGGCCTCACGCCTGCATGCTCTGCAAGTGCTGGACCACTGAGCTGCACCCAGCCGCCCCCAGCCCCCCCCCCCCTTTTTTTTTTACTTTTTGAGACAGGGTCTCTCTAAGTTACGCAGACTACCTCTGGTCTCAAACTTGTGATCCTCCTGCCTCTGCCTCCCAAGCCACTTGGATTACAGGCATGTGCCACTGCCCGACTATGGACTGATTTTCTGACTATGAGCTCCTAATTAACCTCTTTCTCCATAATTGTGTTTGGGTTGATCTTTCTGCTACAAAAACGAGAGCTAATACAACTGTGTAGGAACATATGCCCTTTATAATAAACAAACAAATTATCTCTTACTAAATAAGAGAAAGATTTTTGAGTGCCTAAAAATAACAGCAAGTGGCTTCAGCTTCAAGTACATTTCCTGTCTGAAGGAGTGGAAGTCAACTGTAAATCAACAAACTAGAAATACCTGGTAAAATTATAGCAGATGATTCATAGCCATAACCATTCCTTTACAAGGTATAAAACTAGATACAGGTGGTTAGGCTAATGTTTTAAATGTATAGGCCATCTACACTAATTTCCTTTTAAGGCAGCTTAATTTAAAAATAATCTTCATTGGATCACAAAAAGCCTTTGTGATTCAGTTGCACAACTCACTACATCTAGTTTGAAGATGACATGGAGTTTTAGAAAGTCCTGTGTTTTACATATAGAAAAATATTACCAAGTAAATGATAGAGAAGACTTAGATGGGGAGGGCGTGGGGGGGAAGCATACAAGAGGGTAAGGGGGCACCTATATGAATAATGTACATCAAAATGCATATATGTAAATGCCACAATGAAAAGCATGTCAGAATGAATCACATTAAGGTGTACATTAAAAATGTCCAATAAAAAAAAAGTCCTGCGTTTTGCTGTTCTGCTCAGTTAATTCAGAATTTGAAAGAACCAGTAATATGTATATGGTTTTAGATGGTCAGGTCTAGGCTACTAGTTGTAAAAAAAAATGTTAGTTATCTACAAAAAGGTCTAGCTTACTATGTGTAAAAAAAAATGTTAGTTATGTACAAAAAGATCTGAGAGCTACTATGGAGAGCATTAGAGACTTTTCCAGGCTGATTCTAGCCCTTGTTTTCTTGCTATGGTGTCTTATCTGCAGATGACCTGGACAACCAAGAAAAATACTATGCCATACTTCAGAATAAGGAAAGTCATACTTGTAACTACCTTCTGTTTGTCCATTTTGCACACAGAGCAGTAGGTGCCAATGGTAAGCTACAACAGTGACTGCTAAGAAGTAGTTTCTCAATAAACATCTGTTGAACCAAAGAGCAGATATATAGTTCTGGGCTATCAATCCTTCAGTTCCACGTTGGTGGAATATCATTTTAGGCACAAGAAATACGATATTTTCATTAGTATCATGTCCTTTTCATAGACTTATGACAAACCATTGCTGTTGAAATATTAAGAGAAGCTGCTATCATTTACAGATCAGAGAGTACAGGTTGGGCTTTAAGTTCTTAGCAAACAAGAAGGAACATAAGAAAGCCAGCTTCCCAAGCACTCACAAATTTCAACTGAAGACATTTCAATTCAATGTAGCAAATGTTTGCTGAGGATCTACTGTGTCTAGAGGAGAACATAAGGAAAACAAATATGAAAAAGAAACAATCTTGCCTCTAGGAAACTAAAGAGGCCCAAACAGTGCCTGGCATGTGGTGAACACTCAATGGGAGACTGGTAAGTTTTATGTATTAATGGAGCACTTATGACATAGAGGAGAAGGATGTGGCAGTCCACTCCTGAAACAATCAGCCACTGAAATTCCTATGAGGGTTGCTTTGAGTTGGAAATGAGGCAGGGGCACTTAACAATAGCAACATGATACGCAGCCCTGCAGTGAATGTTAGGAAGGAGGTACAAAGCAAGGGCCCAGGGGGATGGTCTGGACAACTTTCACCAACACAGGGGGAACTGAGAAGGTTTCATGAAGGAAGTAGTATGAGAGAGCATGAGTGATTAAGGGCATGCTTTAGGACTTGTAAGCAGCCTGGAGGATCTCATATACAGATTGCGTATCTGGTCTGTTGTGAAAACACTGGCACATAGGCATGGTCCAGGGGATGAAACCTGTGCTAGAATGATAATTAAATAAGGAGTATTGAGGGTAGACTGAAAGCTGGAGGCAGCTAGGAGAGACGAGTTAGAAAATCAAAGGAATTTTCCTTGTTCCCTAGAGAAAAGAACAGGACTAAATTTGAGGGCAAAGGCAAGGCTGGGTGAGCACTCTCTTTCCCCAACCCTGTAACTTGGAAAAACGTAATGATCATCACCTGAAAACAAAGTTGCTAAGTCTTGAAAGCCAACTAGAAACAGCATTACTTGGATACTTAATTGAACTGTAAAAAATGCTATTTATTGATGGAAAAAGTCATATCAGAAAACTTAAAATAATGAGAAAGTTCACAATCACTGAACTCTGAATTCTCAAATCCATAATGATATTTACTATTAATTTAGCATTGAATGAATGAATGTGTCTTCATAAAACTCTTAACTGTTTTGAAGCCTCAGTTTTTTATATTGCTAGTTTCATTACCTCTAAAAGATTATGGAATATCAAAAGTAGGGCTTGGGTTTAGCTCAGTTGGTAGAGTGCTGCTCTGTGTGCTTTATGGTCCTGGGTTTGATCCCCAGTACCTTAAAAATGGGAGGCCATGGCAGCCCACTCTTGATACAATCCTGAAACAATCAGCCATTGAAAACCCTAAGAATAACAGAGAAGCATCGACATGGTACTGGGCACAGCACAGTGTCTGGGAGTGTTTCATTCCTTTGCACACAGTTCTGCTGTACATAGAGTCATTATGAATCAAATCCGACTCCATGGCACCTAACCTAACCTAACAATAATGCTGGGTGTTTCCCTGAAGACCTTATGATAACTGAACACTTTAATTAAATCTCCTAATGTCTAGGGCAAGTAGGCAAGGGATCAACAGAAGGTGAGTCATCAAACAGTATCCAACAGTATAGGAGACTGGACCACAGGATGTAATTTGAGATGAAATTCACTTTTATTATTATTGTTCCCATTTCACCAGTGAGGAAATGGGGCTCTTCTTGAGACAAGGATGAGCTGTATTCCATTTTTACTAAAGGCAGAATATGCTGCTGTAGGCTAATGAATGCCCCTGGGAGATCTTTAAAAACAGTGTAACAACCATGACCTATGAGATTTCTCCTTTGAGAGTAGATCAACACAGTAATAAACACCAAAAATGTATATAAAAGAAAATATACATCACTTTTTTTTTCTTGTAAAAGAACATAGGACATGAATCCCAATGTGTCATGAGGTGTAATCTCTTGTTATGTTATATTAGGTTAGGTGCCATCAAGCCAAGTCGGACTCATAGCTACTCTCAGAGGGTTTTCAATGGTTGATTGTTTTGGGATTGTTTTTTGGGGAATGGACAGCTGCATCCTTCTTCCATTTTTTCAGAGCCGAGGATTGACCTTGAGTCATCAGATGTGTGGAACAGTGCTCTACCAACTGAGCTAAACCCCAGTCCCCCAAGTCCCTTATAATGTCTTAATTTCCATTAATTGCTTTCAGGAATGTATTAATTACTTTTCTCATTGTTATGACAAAACACCTGACTGAAAGATTTATTTTGGCTGATGGTTGCAAAGGGTTCAGTCCATGGTTGCTTGGCTCCATGGATTTGGGCAGAACACCATGGCAGTGGGAGTGTGTAGTAGAGTACCCTCTTCACCTCACTGTGGACAGCAAACAGAGAAAGGCAGACAGGAAGGGGCCAGAGAAAGATATAACCCCCAAGGACATACTTCTAGTGATCTACTTCCTCCAACCAGGTTCCTCCTTCTACTTTTCACCACCTCCCAATAACAGCATAATATAATGAAACCATCAAGGGATTAATCCATTGATTGGGGCAGAGCTCTCAGGATCTAATCATCTCTGGATAGCACCTTCACAGACACACCCAGAGATAAGCTTTACTAATCTCCTAGGCAATCCTCAATCAAGTCAAGTTGACAATTAAGATTAATTATCACAAGTAGCCTGGCTGAGTTCTTCCTTACTGGGAAATCCTATTCTTCCCTATATTTCCGTTTTTCCTTCAGCTCCAGAGAGATAAGGGTGAACTGGTCTTGAAAAGGTAATTTTTGGCAAAAAGGTGATTATGTTGAAGATGCACCACAAATTATAGGGTCCCAAAATTTAAATGACTACTGTATGACAGGGTTTGAATGTTTCCTCCAAGCATTGAGAACGTGATCCTCAGTACAGCAATGTGAGAGGTGGTAGGTTCCTTAAAAGATGGCTCCTACTGCAAAGTAATCAGCTCAAATTACAAATCTACTGGTAAATCATGTCAAATTATTAAATGACATCCAAGTAAGGTATGGCTTTATATAATTATAATCATATAATTTTTATAATGAAAATATTTAATTTCATTACAGCTTACTAACTTCGTTAAAGTTTTAATTAATGTTAAATGCTATTTGACCTTAACATTTTTGAGCTGTAAGGGACTATGGGGATCATTTAATTCAATGTCTTCATTTTTTATATGCTAAAACTGAATCCTTGATCTTTTGAAGGTCAAACAACCCTAGAATAGAACCTAATCTCCTAAATTATTTGTCTAGTGTTCTTTTTATTAAGCCATGTAGATATTTACTATGAACATCATAATTAGTTACCATGGTTTCCATTAATATGGAAGTACTAATAAGAGGACAACATTGCTCATTGGCCTAAAAAAGGCTACAACAATTTGGAACCAGAAAATCTAATCCCCATTCCACTTTTCCCTGGATGATGTGAAGAAAGCCACTGGATTGCACAGTGCTTTTCTTTTCCTAATAATAAAAGCAAGGACTCAAGTAATTTAGAGTTATCTACTTAAATTGGTTGTTGTAAGAAGTGATAATAAAGATAACTCTAAAGCCTAGAGCAAAGCTAAATGCAAACTAAAAGCTTAATAACAAAAACCCATCTCAACTATATTTAAACCAAGGAGCAGTAATCACTTTGAGTCATAATTAGGAGGGAGTAGAGATGAACTTCTGTGCGCCCTTATAATATCTGAAAAAGCTAATGCAGCTGTGGATCTAGCAAGTTCTGTAGCTCCTAAATTTTCATACTTTTTCATAATCTATCTTTACGTTTACCTAAGCCATCTAATACTAAAGGGCTGAGACCAAATTAGAACTCTGTGACTTCTCAAAGCAACCATTGATTCCCAAACATCAGTGTTAAGTACCTCTAGGATTGCAAATAGAAGCTGAAGAATTTACCATGCATTCCTCCTGTAACTGATTTACACAGAGCAGAAACCCTGCCAAATATTGTTCCCTAATAGTAAAATATGGCTTCCCAGGTGACATGCAAAATTGTCTAGCTTGAGCTGACCTTTAAAAAACAAACAAAAACTTGTCAACGGGATTCTGATGGATAAGAAATAGATCTTACAACTGGAAAGGGTGGAAAGAATCAATAAGTACATTTAAAAAGTATTGTATAATGCAAATTTCTGAACAAAAAATGTATATAGTATGCATAGAAAATAGTCTGGGGGCTAATGTGATGCTCAGTGGTAGAATGCTTGCCTAGCATGCACAAGGCCCCAGGTTTGACTGCCCAGCATTGCAAAAAAATCAAGGAAACAAACAAATCTGAAAGTTAATGTCCAGATATGCTAACATAGCTCATCTCTATGGGATAGAGTTTTTTCAGCAATTTTCTAGTCTTTTTTCCTTTTCCTTTGTGCTTATTTGTTTCATGTATAGATTAATTTTAATACATATAAAAAGTTATTTTTCAGGGAAAAAATCTTTTGCTTTTGTTTCTTTTATTCAGGGAAGTAAGGTATGATACCCCCATCAAAAATGAAACAAGAAGGCTGGAAATATTAGTTACTGGTTGTGATAAGACAGGAATTGGAGCCAAGCTTTTGGATCTGATATTTCATAACAGGCCTTCAAACCTGTGAAAAATTGGGTTCAGGTTTGGGTGCAAGTTCATTATGTTAAAATTCAGGGGGTTTGGGTTCAGTTCCGATTCAGGTTTAAGATTTTAATTCTATGTGTAGATAGATGAACAAAATACTTACAAGTTTTTTCAGTTTTTAAATAGCTAATGATATAAACAAAAACAAAAACAAGATAAACCAAAACAAACAAAACGATTCAAAGCTGAACCTAAACCTGATTTTTCACTGGGGTTGGTTTTTGGTTTGGCTTCAGAAAACTTTTAAAGAATGCTTGAACTGAAACAGGTTCAGGGTTGGGGTTCAACTTTGGTTTGAAGCTCTGTTATCCACACATAGGATTTAAACCCAAAGTAGCAATGTCTAAATGTTAACATATTGAATCTGCACCCAAACCTAAACCCAATTTTTCACAGGTTTGAAGCTCTGCTTGATAATATTTATCTGGGGAAGCCACTCCGATGTGAGATTTTCCAACTAGTCAATACTGAAGCACAGTTACAAATTGTTTCTAACCGTTTCTAAGTTTACATTCAGCATGCATTTTTTTAACCCACAGTGTTCATTTTAGAATTGTATGTCTCCGTCTCAAATTTAAACAAGCATTGCTTTCAGTGTTTAATTACAATTTAATGGCAATATGACTTGCATTCAAATTAGCTTTTAGTTTTCGCATCACGAATATGCATCCAAGTTATTGTGTCATTATAATCTCATGTTATAATGGCTTCATAATGCAAGTCCCTGCAGGGTTGAATTAGTAGTTTCCTATGGTAATCGCCCATCACTATAATATCATAATCACATAAGCACAGTCCCCCATGCTTTCACTGCAATCATTTTGACATTGTAAGAGCATTTTAATAGTATTAGCACAGATTCTCCAGAGAAATCATCTTGTTGTCACTGCATTACCGTAGAAGATTAATTGTGACAGAGCCAAGTTGTGATATGAGAGCTTAAAAAAATAAGCCGTGCTCAGCAACAAGGCATTTCAACTTCTCAAAAGGTCAATGCATTTTGTGGTTAAGTTCATCATATACCCCTTACTTGAATATATCTCCTTTCACAAGATATTAAGGATTGGGTTTTCCTAAACAGGAAACTTGTTGTTTGCTGAGGATTCAGACACCAGTAATAAAGTCACTCTCTGTGGTAGAGAAAGAAAAAGTAAGAATGGTCCCTTGTCTTCAAGGAGTTTACAATTTCATCAGGCTTACAACAAATTATATTCAGCACATAGGTAAACATAATGAGTATGCATATAAACAATGTGCTTTGAAGTAACTGGCATCACCTAGCTTTAAGAGTAACAACTAGGTGTTCCTGAAGAAGTTTCCTAAAGAATATTGTGTGTGAGGGGGTGCAGGGATGGAAATCAGTCCCTTGCACATGCTAGGCAAGTGCTCTACCACTGAGGTACATCCCTGGTCAGAAGAAATGTTTAAGAAGTGAATAACAAATTAAATAGAATGGACATAATGACCATGGCAGATATGTAGTGCATGTCATTAGGGTTCATAAGAGTTTGGCTGGCATCTTTGCATTCACTAACTCTGGGAAGGAAAAAGACCACCAGAGATACTAGTTGTGGGTGTGTACACAGTACCACTGAAAAAAGGGGCAAAAATAGGATAGAGACAGTGCTATTGATGGAAGGTGGTTTGTTCCCACTGAAACTCATATTGAGGCTCATTCCACAATGTAATAACATTGAGAGGTGGTGGGACCTTTAAGAGGTGAAGCCTAATGGGAGGTGATTGGATCAAAACCATCCTCATGAAGGGATTAATGTCAGTCTCGTCAGGGTATGTTGGGTCTCACGGGATTAGTTTCTAAGAGAGTAGGTTGTTATGGGAGTGAGCCTGGTCCATTGCTAGTTTTGCTTTCATTTTCTCACGCATGCTCCTTAAACAGACATATACCTATCTGCCATGTTGTGATGCAGCTGACATTCCCTCACCAGACACTGGTGCCATGCTGGTTGGTGCTGTTCCAGCCACCAGAATCATGAGCCCAATAAATTACTTTTCTGTATGCCTTACCGAGCCTTGGATATTTTGTAATAGCAACACAAAATGGATGACAGTAGGCAAGAAACCTGTCCTCCACAGAGACCTCTAGTGCTATCTGCACAGAGTGCAAGCTGAACATTGTTCTTTATTATAAAGAAAAGAATGAGAAGAGCTCTTTTCATGGAGCATCATCAGATCAAGGACCAAAAAAAAAGAAAAAAAAGAAAAAAGAAACTCCTGTTCAGAAATGCACTCCCCATCCCCCAGTAGCCTCCTTGGTGTGCTTTCTGTAGTTGAAACCACAGAGTAAAATGACTATCATGAGTCAATGACAAATGGCACACACTGCAGAGACTGGCAGGATATTGTGTTCATTGGAGGGGCCTCTAATCTGCTAGTATTCTCTGGGGACATCATAGGAGAATTGCAAATGGATTATCATAACTCACAAAGAATCTTCTCTGCTCAATATTTAAGTGAGAATGTCACAGCCAGCATTTAGCACCATGCCTGGCCTAAAGCAGACACTCTATAAATGTTCATGGATGGATGAATAAATTAACTTGACTGAAAAGAATGCACAGGTTTCAGAGTTGCTGTGGATCTGAAAACACAGAGAACAGATTTGAAATACGTACTCTCTGGTGGCATTAACAGTAGCAGAATTAACAACTGGCAATGCTTCTTGTACTATTAAAGACTTGCTTGCCCTCTTGATTTTGGCAAATCACAGCATTTTGAGGGATAATGGTCACTACTTTTCTTTTTCTTGGATTATGTGAGCCTGAGAGACCTCAGAACTATTCCTAAGCTCTAGTTTCCAAAAAGAAGTAATAACACTTTTTAAATTGGAGCACAGTAAAGATAAAGATATGTTCTCTAAATGTTCAAAGCTACTTTTATCAACAAGCTGTGG
This sequence comes from Pedetes capensis, assembly GCA_007922755.1. Lineage (NCBI taxonomy): Eukaryota > Metazoa > Chordata > Mammalia > Rodentia > Pedetidae > Pedetes > Pedetes capensis. The sequence continues at coordinate 122,549 of VMDO01002219.1, forward strand.
AGCAATATAAACCAACTACATAAGAAATTAGCTATTCGTCCTTTGGAAGTTATTTTTAAATTCACAGGTAGACTCTTATGGCACTTGCTATTTTATTCTTCTTTGATTTCTTGTTTAGGATTCATATATTAAACTCATTTCTTGGCTAATTCTTTACGGGAACTCATTTCATATATTTTCATTATGTATTGATATCAAAATGTACTTTTATTACTTTTTATTATCAGTTTTTATTATTTGTTCCATTATTGGATATAATCACAGAATAAAAAATCAAGAACTTGGAATGTTTAAGCTCATGCACATTTGCTGTTAAGGACAGAAATTGTATTTATTATGTACCATATATCTTGATGCTGCTTAGAAAAATAGTAGAGATTTTTTCTCTCCTTTAAGTATAGTAAAGGCAGCAGAAATAATTCTTGATTCAATAGGCTAATTCTCTAATTTGATAAGTTAATCTTTTATATTAACAACAGTAGCTAAAATATTCTGTCCCCCAAAATTAATGTCAACTTATTATATTGCAAAAATGGAAGAAGAAACACAGATGGGACAACATAATGTTCTTCTGAACATATCACTATTTTCCCAAGAGGAAGAAAAGCTAGAACTTTACCAATTGCATAAACATTACAAAGCAAGTTGATATGCTAAAAGCATGTCTTTGTGTAAATCGCTTAGTGTGTGGAACTCAGATTTCTCATTAATAAAGTGAAGAAGTTAAACAAAGTGATCTTTAAAGTCTCTCCCTGATACAAGTTCTTGGACTGTATGTGGAGAGATGTTCTGCAGCCTGTCCATTAGTTCAGTTTACTTAAATATTAAATGAATGGGGATGTGTAGTAGAAAATGAGACAGACCACTTCTGTACAAGCTTATTGATGTCTTTCTCTACACAAATTCTTTTTTTGATGTCCCATTAGGCAAACCATGCTCAAAAAACCATATTATAGTATTTACTTTACTACCATCCTACTATAAACAACAGATTATTACTAACAGATGAATGAAATAAAAATATTTCACAACCCAGAAGTTCCAGATTGTTAATTATTTAATAGCATCCTTTATACTGCTGTGAATAAGAGTAAAATAGAGGCACAACTATAAAATAATGATGCCTTTGTTCACTCTCAAATAATGTCGTCTAAGCAATTGAAAACTATTGTTTTTTCTCAAGTAACAGCTAAAACGTTCCATTGTCTACCTACATACCTGTGTAAATATGTGCACGTATATCCATACACAGTTTTTATAGTTTCTAATCATCACAGTACAAATGCAGAAACTACTCTAAAATGTTTGTGCCAACTGAACAACCAAGAATTATTTTATTCTTTTAGTGAAAGGTGATAACAGTTTTTAAAAAGTCGATAATGTGCTTCATGTCAATGTTTTAGAAAAGATTGATATATATTCCATTGGTGGCTGAAAGTGATTTTAGCTGGTACGTGGACACTTAAAAGTGTTTTAGGCAACTATTTATTTATTTAAATGTGTTCCAGGAAAAACAGTAATAAAAATTACAAGCCTGGGATTTCAAAGATATTGGCTAGGATAAAGGTAAGTTAAAAAGTGGACTGGTTTAAAAACAAATATGAAGTAATTAGTAATAAAGGTAGTCATAGAAAATGTACTTGAAGGTGATATTAGAATTAAGTTTCACCAGAACTGATAAAAATTATACAGTTTGTGAATATTAAAAGGCCTGTCAACACTTCTATAATATCTTGTGGCACATTCATTTCCTTTGGCCCTTTAAAGAACCCCTAATATCCCTCCAGGCTGGGATTTAGCTCTGTTGGTAGAGCAATGTGCTGCAGTCTCTGAGGTCCCGAGTTCAATTTCCAGCACTGTAAAAGTGGGAGAAGGATGTGGCAATCCATTCCCAAGGCAATCCCGAAACAGTCAGCCATTGAAAACCCTAGGAGGGTCGCTATGAGTCGGATACCGACTCCACGGCACCTAACAACAACAACAACAACAACAACAACAACAACAACAACAACAACAACATCCCTCCAACTCATCCAAAATATAATCTAGACTTCTAATTAGGTAAAGATAGCTATTAATCCAGTTTCAACACTCAGAACTTTTTATTGCTCCCATAATGGGAGAAGTACCTGGCAGCCCACTCCTGAAACAATCCCCAAACAATCAGCCATTGAAAACCCTATGAATAACAGAGAAGCACCAAAATAATGCAGGGCATGGCACAGTGTCAGGGAGTGTTTCATTCTGTTGTACATAGGGTCACTGTGAGTTGGACCTGACTCAACGGCCCCTAACAACAATCATAATTGTTGATATTATTTTAAATGATGTTGGCTTAAAAATATAAATGTGATATATGGTATAAAGAATGTGGATTAAGACATTATTGTCAAAGTACAGCTACTCATTAAGCTCTCCAGTATTTATAGGCTAAAACTCTAAAGTTTAACACATTCTTTGTACAGAAACAATATAGAAGAATCTCTTCTTACGTCTCTAATCCCAGTGAGTGGGGAGGCAGAGGCAGGAGGATTCCAAATTCTAGGTCAAAGCCAGCCTGCATAACTTAGTAAGACCCTGTTTCAAGATAAAAAGTAAAAGAAAAGGGGTGGCTAAGGTTGAAGCTCAATGATAGAGCACTTGCAAAGTACTCAGGGGGCCCTGGGCTCAGCCCCTCAGTACTAAAAAAGAAAAAAGAAAAAGAAAAAGAACCTTTCCTTAATGTCTGAGACTAGGAGTGTAGCTCAGTGGCAGTGAAGGCCTGGGGCTTGATCATCAGCATCAAAAACAAAAACAGTATGCAAAAATAAAATGCTGTGAAATTATTACATTGTATGTTGTTGTTAGGTGCCCTCAAGTTGGGTCCCACCCATAGCAACCCTATGTACAATAGAATGAAACACTCCCCAGCACTGTTCCATTTGCCAGCACTATGTCAGTGCTTCTCTGCTATTGATCGGGTTTTCAATGGCAGATCATTTTAGGAGTGGGCTGCCAGGTCTTCCTCCCTAGACTGCAGCACCTGGTATCCTCAGGTGGCCTCCCATCCAAGGACTAACCAGGCCAACCCTGCTTAGCATCCAAGATCAGGTGGGATCTGATGCCAGAGTATTATGGCTGCAGAGATTATGTTGCATAGGAATAAATAATGTAAACTTATTTTGGCCAGGGTATTAATAACACAAAAATAAAAATAAAATGGTAATAGGCTAACCAAAAACATATTATACCACTACATAATGCATTATGAAAATTCCACATAAAAATATTTTGTAATCCTGATTTGGTCTCTCAAAAAAAGGGGTAGGAATTTAGAGATTATTCCTTTTGACATCATCATAGTAAGAATAAGGAGTAGAAAAGATCCATGAAGTATTCCTATGCAGAGAAATTGCATATATTCTTATATATGTTACAAACTTAACAATTAAATGAAATTCAATAGACCAATAGAACTACACAGAATTTTCATTGAGATTATTTTGAATTTGGAAGTGTTAGCTTGAAATATTTCAACCTCTCTACCCAAATAGACTGATGGAAATAAACAGTGAAAAGATAACGCCTGAGAGGAATGAAGAATGTCAAAGAGGGGCATTGTGACAGTGCTTACATGAACATTCTCCCTTCATGTACATCCACCAGATTAAATGTGGCTGAAAGTCAAAGATTCAGTGATGTCCATGCTTGAAATAGAAGATTCTTTCTATTGATGCACTAAGTTGCTGCAAAATGTTTAGTACACAGAAGAAAGAGGAACATCCTTGAAGATGCGCTTTACTGAATTATAATGGGCCAAGTTCAAAGCAGTACAGAAGCAAAAGGAAATTACAAGTATATCAGGCCTGAGACTTAAGCAGAAGTGAGAATGAGACTCACAAATGAGGCCCAGATTAGCTTCCAATCCTAGCTGTGGGAGAAGTCGGAAAGGCATTGCTAATAACAGCAAGAAACAGGGCTTCAGACCATCACTCCTCTGAAGAACACTTTTGCCTGATGTTGGTCACTAAGATTCCTCCTGCAACCACAGAGGACATTTTACAGAAAGTGCTGAGCAAAAGGCACTAGCTAGGCATGGTTCACTGAAGGCAAGCTGCCTCTTCTAAAACTCTTGTGTTCAATGTTTTCTATGGTGGCAAATGTACAAGGCCCCAAGTCAAAGACCCAGCTTGGAGAGACTGCAGCCTGAGACCCTGCAAAACTCTCAAATTGGTAGAAAAGCACTGACTCATTGTATTAGTCAGCAGTTGTGACTGTAGCAGAAAAATGAATTGAAGCAAGCTTATGGAGGAAAAGGTTTATTGGGAGCTCATAGTTAGAGGATCAGTCCATGACCTTTGGGGGACATTTTATATTCAAACCATGACACTCATGGAAGTAATAGACATATTACATACCAGAGAATGATAAATAAAAACATGTGTCAAGCAATCAAGACCAAAATTAGGATAGAGATTCTCACAGCCATTCTTGGAAAAGAGTTTCAGCTGTGCTTTTCTATGGAGCAACTGGTAGCTAAAACCACACTCTACTTACATGTGTATTGTCTAACATATGCATGTAGATCTCATTTAATCAAGTGCTGAAAACATCAAATTTTTCATCACAGGAGGCTACATATATATTCATTTATTCTCTTTTTAAAAGTTCTTTTACTTAAACTTCTTAATATGGACATTTTCAAAAATTCACAAACGTAGAGAGAATAGTATAAAGAACCCCTCTCCATCCATCACTTAGCTCCAACAATAACTTCCAATTTAAACCCATTTTTACAGGCAAAAATGTTCCACAGCCTTTCAAAATCACCCCAAGTATTACTCAAGTCCTCTATATACCCACATAACAGTCCTCTAAAGATTTCTGGCTACTAATTTTCAATAAAATATATTTTTTAAGGATTGAAAAAAACCCTATAATTCTATTTTGAAGGAACACCACAAAGCTTTCCAAAATCCATGATATGGACAAATAATGGTGAAACAGCTCTTTTATTCTTCCCATTTCTCCCATTTCCCAATGTTTCTTTGAACATAAGAACTTTGCTAGCTCCTTAGGTTCATATCTCTCTTCAGACTTTTTTGCTTTCTCAGACATTTTCAGCTGATAATATGGGGACAATAACACACTACACACTGAAGCAACGTAAGCAGAAGATATCACCTTACAGGGAGAAGAGAATCCTTTTGCCCTTTTTAATGTAAGTACAAGGGCTAATTACTGCAAATTTTCAATTCAGAGAGAAATTTGGGGTAAAAATACCTGCAAGTTTTTAAGGAAATATTGGCTGTGGTTCAGATAGCAAGATATATTGATTATGCATTTTTTGGTTTACTGCTTAATAAACTCTACCTAATTCTTCTAATAATGTTGCTTGAGGATTATTAATTGATTGAGTTTTTGAGAATGGTCTCACTATATAGCCCAAGCTGCTCTCAAACTCAAATCCTCCTGCCTCTGTCCTACAAAGGCAGGAATAACAGGCATGCCCCACCATGCCCAGTTGTTATTTCTGTTTTCATCTAATTATTTCATTGTTTTAATTCATAAGCCTCAAGAGCTCCTCCAAATGACATTAAGCAGAATTTCTTGAATTCTGCAGACCCTCTAGTGACTTGCAGTTATCATTTGGCAGCTCGAATTTGATAATCAAAGAAAACTACTGCCCCAATGGTAATGGTAATTTCCAGAGCTCTTTACCATTGTAGGTCAGGAGTATTCTGTTCTCCAAATACTCGTGTACTGAAGCCCTCATCCACAGCACCTCAGAATGCATTTGTAAGAGGATCTCTATAGAGATAATTTAGCTAAAATGAGTTTCAGTAGGGTGGGCCTAATCCAACAGGACTGGTGCCCTTACAAAAAGAGGAGACTAGGACACAGGCACATACAGAATGAAGGCAATGTGAAGACACAGAAAGGAGAGGTGCCCATCTGCAAGTCAAGGAGAAAGGCCTCCGGAGAAGCCAACCCTGTGGACACATTGACCTTGGAGCCATCTTCTGACTGGAGAAAATTAGCTTTCTCCTCTCCTCTCCTCTCCTCTCCTCTCCTCTCCTCTCCTCTCCTCTCCTCCTCTCTCCTCTCCCTCTCCCTCTCCTTCCCTCTCTCTCTCTCTCTCCCTCTCCCTCTCCCTCTCCCTGTCCCTCTCCCTCTCTCTTTGGCAGTACTTGGGAGCTGACCCCACAGCCCTGTACATGCTTTGGAAGTGCTCTACCACTGGCTGCACCCTCAGGCCATTTTTGATTTTTCATTTTGAAACAGGGTCTTGCCAAGTTATACAGGGTGCCTTTGGGGTCAAACTCACAATCCTGCTTCTGCCTCCTGAGTCACTGGGATTATAGGCTTGTACCACCACACCCAGCTAGCTTCTGTTTTTTAAACCACCCAGGTTGTGGTATTTTGTTATGGCAGCTCAAGCAAACAAATATGGTCAGTAATGGAGGCTGTCTACTCTAAGTTACTGATATGGCCCTTACTTACACCTTTGGGGTTTGGGATCTATAATAGAGTGGAGAATCCATAGGAACTGATGTATAAGCATGTGCAATTCAACCCAACCCTCTGTGACACATTTTGATGACAATCAGGTGATAGCTTAGGGTATGAACTTAAACCAAATCAATCAGAAAGCTATTGAAAACTTAAGCAGATATCATACAACATACATAACAGTTGTATGATGTTAAATACCCCCAAACTGGAGACTGAGCTTTATCTGTCCTCCAAACTTTTAGAGACCAAGGCTGACAGCCCTTAACTTTTCAGATATGTGATGAATATAGTAGAGGAGACATATAAATATGAAGTTATTTCTTGTAAGCAAGAGAAAACTTTGAGAGTTTATGAAAATACTTAAAATATTTTAAAAAATTAATACATATACAATTTTGGTCATAGCAACATCAAGAAAGAAATCTTTATTGGTACACAATAATACTAAGGATTTTGTGGATGCAATGGGCTTTCAATTATACAAAAGAGCATTAAATTAACCACAATATTTATCAATATTCTATTAAAAGTGCTTTTCAAACACCAAATAATTACTCAATTAAGCCACCACAAGATAAGCTTTTATTACTCCAGATTTAGTGAAAAGGACTAATAATTACTATTTTAAAAGTTTCTCTGAAGAAAGACAGTGTTTACTATATATAACTGAACACACCTCACACTATTTTAATAAGTAGGTAGCAGAAAAAAATAAACAGCTGATTATCTATGTGATCTCAATGGAAAACAAAGATGATTAAGAATTAAGAACCCTGACCTGCGAAAACAAAGAATTTAATATGCAGAGCAGAGACGGAAATTGGCAGAAGGCTATTTATGAATATTGTCAATACTAAGTATCACAGACTGACAATAGAGAATCTTTGGTCATGCCCTGAACAACATAATTCATCACACTAGTGCTTGGGGCAGTCATGTCCAAGCAATTTATCATCATCATATCACTCGTCTCAGTACGAGAGGGGGAGAACCTTGATTGCAAACCTCTAGGGAGACTGGATTTATAGCCAGCGTCCATCAGAATGCAGCCCGGCTCTGCCCAAAGCAAAATGCTCCCTGCTTCACTTCTGTTGAAGTCAGAGTCAAAGAGTGAGCACGTTGCCTCCAGGACATTGAGAGCAAAACCTAGGTCTGATAATCTTAGATATGAAATAAGACAGTCAGCAAATCATATTTAAAATACCCTTTGATGGGGGAGAAGGGTCATAAGAGGGTTAGGGGGAAGTTAACATGAGCAATGTACAATGAAATGCATGTATGGAAATATCAGAATGAGACCCCTTCAGTCATACATGAAAAATTATTAATAAAAAAGTTAAAAATAAACTCTAATTTGGTATTTTTAATATGATAAAAAATACCCTTTGAAGTGGCATGAGAAAAAAATTAGTCAGTGGTAAGTATATGATTAATTTCAAATGTCCTTTAGTGACAAAATGTTGTTGTTGTTGTTAGGTGCCGTGGAGTCATTATCCGACTCATAGCGACCCTCATAGGGTTTTCAATGGCTGACTGTTTCGGGATTGCCTTGGGAGTGGATTGCCAGGCCCTTCTCCCATTTTTGCGGTGCTAGGAATTGAACTCGGGACCTCAGAGACTGCAGCGCAGCACTCTACCAACTGAGCTAAATCCCAGCCCCTTAGTGAAAAAATAATTTTCTGAAATGCACCCACTGATAACTACATTTGGCAAGAGTCCTCTTCACAACTCACCCATGAACACTCCTCTATATTGGAAAACTTGGCCGTACACTGAACATTTAAAAATATACAAATTGTGTTTTTCAAATTAACACTAAGAGACTTAATTTTACCTCTTCAAGCCATTGGGCCATTATATATTTTACACTTTAACACTGGATGCCCTTACAGAATGTAATATTTGCTGCCTTGGATTGAAATCGTGAAGCTGCAACCAGAGTGCTGTGGGAACCAGTGCACCTGCCATCTTCCCAACAGTGAATGGAGCATTAGTCATAAGATAAGCCTTATGCAGCACCTTCCCCAAGGTGCCCAAGAGGTCCGGTAAACTGGAGATAGAAATCCCTTAATGCACGTGGCTCACATCTCCCCTGAGTCTGTTAGACATGTTAGACTAGAATAGATTGCAGTAACAAAACAATTCCAAAACCTCAGGCTCTAAACACAACAAAAGTTCATTTCTAGCTCAATTGCCTCAGGGTTGCAGGGGGTTTGCTCATTGTCTCATTTCATGGCTCAGGATGATAGAGCTGCCACTATCTGTGTGGTCACTGGGACAGAGGAAAGGAGACTTTGACAAAGATTTCCCCGGTTATTAAAACTTTTACCTGAATGTGGGATAGTCACTCTACTTACACTTCACTAGGCAAGCCAATCACACGGCCATACCTACCTGGAAAGGGCCACAGAAATGGACCTCATTCATCACTCCCATGTGGACCAGGCAAAAGTATTTTTACTCAGGCAGATACAGTTTTCCCAATACAGATAGAACCACAGAGCCAGTTTGTGTCAGGTGGCCAGGCAGGACCACACATTTTAAAAAATTTTTTCTTCTTCTCCTTTTTCTCCTAATTAAGAAAGGATGTATATGAATGAAATTTCTACTATAAAAGTCTTGGAAAAAGTTGTTGTTGTTGTTGTTACTATTGAAAATATAAGAGTAAAAACCGGTAGCTAAAGAAAACAGAATAGAGCCACATTTGATGTAGAAAAAAATATCAATAACCATGTAGGTCAAATTCATAGGGCCACTGAGAAGGATAGAATTGAATCAGGAATTTCAGTATTGTTTCTTGATGGTTTAGTGGGATATTTAGGGCATTTAAGGAGAAAGACTCCTCCTGTATTAAAACTTGTGTAGTTTGAATGTGAAATATCACCTACAGGCTCATGTGTTAGGGATTTAGTTACCAGCTGATGGGCTTTTGGGAAGTGATTGGATCTTGAGGGTTCTGACCTAATCAGTGGATTAATCCATTGATGGATTCATGATATGGTGGCATTATTGAGAAGTGGAGCCTAGTTGGGGGAAGTAGGTCACTAGAGGCATGCCCTGGAAATGTATACCTTCTCCCCAGCCCCTTCCTGTCTCTGCTTCCTGGCTGCCATGAGGTAAGCAGCCTCTGCCACACATACCCACCACCATGATACTTTCCCAAGCCTCAGGCCAGAACAAAGACTCCAGCTGAGCTTGGACTGAAACCTCTGAAACCATGAGCTAAAATAACTTCTCCCCTAAAGTCTTTATCTCAGGTATTTGGATACCTGAGAGGAAAAACCTACTAATGCAATACTTTAAAGTATATAGAAGCAAGGGTGGACACTGTCCAAGTTCATCCCATGCTATACAGTTCATCATTTTGTCCTCAAGCTTAATTATAACAGCAATCTCTAAAATCCTGGCATATGGGTTCTTGACTTACTATAATCACAGGGACTCATGGTGTCTCCCCAGAGCAGGAAGGCACTAAGTACACAGGTGTTTTACTTCTCAAGACTCTAAATGTTTAACCTCCATGTGTGTTCTATTCTCCTACCTGGCTCAAAATTTAACTATTCACATTTCAAACTGAATTAAATTGATTTTTTTCCAGAAATGCTTTTCATTTCAGCCATACTCAAAATATTTTCTGCCTTTCATAGGAAATGGGAAACTTGTCCAGAGAAACCTTTCAGTTAAGTTATTCGCAAAATACACACTGTCCTGATTTTCCACCTGCCTCACTGGCTACCATTTTTACTGGATCCTCTTCAATGCCCGTCAAGTGTCAGGCTTATTGGGACTGAATCTTATTCTCTTATAACCAATCCAGTCTGAAAGGACAGGTCTTAATCCCTTCTGAGAGTAGTGTCCCTAAGATCTAATTATCACCCACTAGGTCCACTACTGGGCTGGGATTTAGCTCAGTGGGTATAGTGCTGCGCTGCAGTCTCTGAGGTCCCGAGTTCAATTCCCAGCACCACAAAAATGGGAGAAGGACCTAGCAATCCACTCCCAAGGAAATCCCGAAGCACTCAGCCATTGAAAACCCTATGAGAGTCGCTATGAGTTGGATACTGACTCAATGGCACCTAACAACAACAACAAGGTCCACTACTAGGTCCACTGGGCTGGGATTTAGCTCAGTTGGTAGAGTGCTGCTCTGCAGTCTCTGAGGTCCCAAGTTTGATTCCCAGCACCACAAAATGGGAGAAGGATGTGGCAATCCACTCCCAAGGCAATCCAGAAACAGCCATTGAAAACCCTATGAGGGTTGTTATAAGCTGGATACAGCTCAACGGCACCTAAAAACAAGGTCCACTACTTAAAGACCCCACAACCTCTCAGTGCTGTTATATTGGAGACCAGGTCTCTAGCACATGAACCTCTGGGGGACAAGCCACAATGAAATCACAGCATCCAGACTTTATGGCAGGCAGGCTCTATAATGTCCCCCAGTAACTTCATCCCTCCTATCATTCACAACCTTGTATACTTCCCTCCCTCACAGTATCAGGCTTGGTCTGACCGGGAGCAGATGGCAGGAGTGATGGTATGCCACTTCTGACATGAGTTTCTAAAAAGACTGTGGTTCCTATTTGGGGTTCTCTGTCTCTTTTGGATCATGCGCTCTGGGTGAAGCTACAGTACGAGCAGTCCTATGGGAGAGGTACGTGTTGTAAGAAACTGCCAGTCAACAGCCTGCTGTGCTATGTCAACAGCTTTGTGAAAGAGCTAAGAAGCAGATCTCTTAACTCTGGTCAAGCCTTGTGATGACTGTATCTCTGGCTAATGACCAGCCTGCAACCTCATGGAGGACCCTGAGCCACCCAATCAAAGAACATTTAAAATCCAGTCCCACACAAACTGTGAGATAAGTGTTTATTGTTTTAATTTGTTAAATTTTGTGTGGTTTTTAAAATGTAGCTGTAGATAATCAGTCCACACATCACAGATTTAATTTATACCAAATAGATCTTCATATCTCTCCTATCCTGGTCCCAAATTTGTTCTTTCCCTAGCCTTCCTCTTTTTACTAATTGATATTTACATCTACACAGTTTCCAAGATAGTAAACTGAGAGTTATTTTTTATTTTTCCTTTCCTAGTATTATCCCATTCAATTCATTATCAAGTTCCATGGAGTCATAATCCAAGTTATTCAACAATGTATTTGTTCAATAAATAGTACTTTGCATAAGGTGAAGCATTAGTTGCTGGACCACCAACTGTAAACAAAACAGGCAAAAAACTCTTAACAATCTTCAAGTACTAGACATCCTCATGGGAGGGAGTAAATTACAATTTATAAGTAAAAAACACATAGTATGACATACAGGAATAAGCAATATGGGGGGAAAATAAAGGGAGTAGGAGGATGGTGAATGCCACAGTATATGAGGGGCCCTGGAGTGTTATTTTAAATACGGTGATCAGGAAGATGGTACTGATGGGTGACATTTGAAAACTGTCCTCTCTCTGCCTCTGCTTCCACTACCCTCATCTGAGACACTATCAGCTGTATTTGGGCTACATCACAGCCGCATGCATGTCACTCCCCTACCTAAAACCTTTAGTGACTCTCCCTTGGCTTTGTTAGGTGCCATCAAGTCATGTCTGACCTTAGCAACCCTCATAGGGTTTTCAATGGCTGATTGTTTTGGGATGGCCTCAGGAGTGGACTGCCACGTCCTCCCATTTTTGTGGTGCTAGGAATCGAACCTGGGCCTCAGAGACTGTAGAGCGGTGCTCTACCAACTGAGCTAAACCCCAGCTCCCCCATGTCTATTCCACTAAAATTGAGAGTTCTTACCCGACTGCATACAGCCCTGTGTGACTTGGTCCCACCTGGTCACCAACTTCCTTTTGAACCAATCACCCACGCTCCACCCAGTCCAGCCTTCTGGAAGTTTTTAGTACAGACTGAGTTTTTTCAGGCCTCCTCTCCCCTTGTAAGTGTCAGTGAAAGGAATGCTCATAGTAAAGTCCTTCTCATCCTTCCAAATCAAGTCTAAACTGTTGAGCCTTCCTCTTCATCGCCATATCCAAAGTGCTACCATCTTCCTTTTCCTTCATCCCAACCCCCTATTTACAATCTATAGCTGCTTTTATTTATTTTTTTTTTGTTGGGTCTTTCACATCCAGCCAGAATATAAACTCCACCAAGCTCATGTCCCTACTTGTCCTGCTCTCTATTATAGCTCCCATGACTATCTAGGTACAAAGTACATATTTATTGATTGAATGAACTGACTAAGGTGACATTTGAATGTCCTAACCACCTTATCATTTCAACACCATATATGACCGAAATATCAATAAATGGTAAACTCAGGATCTTATTTTCATAAATCCACAGATTCATTTAACTAACAGGGATCTAGAGATCAATTATCTTTTTGTGCCTAGAAAAGAGAAGTAAAGTCACAGAACCGGAACCAGAATCATATGTACTTGCTATAGGACCAAAATTCTATAAGCCAATGACTACTCTTACATCTGTATCCAGGAATATAGCTTCAGTCTCTGTTGGACATGGGGCAGATGTGTGATGTACAAAATGTGGGGTAGTCTAAACAGTAAGAGGATAGGTTTTGGAACCAGAAAAAGAGACATTTTTCTACCTCTAACATTTCCAGCAGTTTGGTTTAACCTGTCTATGACTTAGCTTTCTTATCTATACCATGACAATACCTCAAATTAGAGTGCACAAGCCTTGGAGGACACCTCTGGCTATTACCTTTTACCAACTGCCAAAAAAATATAAGCTTGGGCATTCCTATTATTCTAAAAGCAAGTAATGGAAATAAAATAGATTTTGCTCTTTTGTTCCAAAAATCCATATTACATATGTTTTAGTAACTGTGATAACACTAAAGCAACATGCAACCTCCACAAATGAAAACATAATTTCACAAAGTCGCACTTTGTGAATGTGATGTTCGAATGTTCCTTTCAAAAATTAAGTTGCTGTCTTGCTATCAACAGCCAGAGTTGTCTGATCTGTTTCTTTGCCTCGTGCCCTGAGATTTACTTTTTGAAGGGGTTGGTTATTTCTGGAACGACATCAGGCCTTGGGGATAACTGCCACACATCCCTTCTGTCTATGTAAAAGAAAATGTAGCGGGCCAAGTGAGTGTCTTAAGTCCTGGGACTCTTCTCACAGACACTCATTCTCTATGACAATGAATGCGTTGATCCTTTAGGACAGGAATAAACGCTTGTCATTTTGCTCCACGCCAAAGGTGATTTAAGGCAGGATGGACAACGCTGCCACATAACATAAAAAGGTGTCTGTAAATGCCCTCCCTCGTAGGCATCACTGTACCTGTGGCGTCTACAGATTAAGACCCAACACCCCGACTGTATGTACCTGGCTCCTCTCCCCCAAGGAGGAGCACCATGTGTCTGGGATATCGTTGTGACAGAACCTTGATACGGTTAACTATAAGGCAAGCCTGAGGTCTGAAGCTGAGGGGTATGATGTCAAAAGCTTATTAAGGAAGCAGGAGCAGGAAATAGGCGTCCCGCTCCCCCATTTCCGCACAGCTACCCAAAGGCGCCCTGCAGCATTTCTGCGGAGCAGCGCTGAGTGCGCGCCACGCGGCCCGCGAGCTGTCAAGTCAGGTTCCCGGGACCTTGGACTTGGGGGCTCCAACCACCTCCGAGCCCAGGCCAGCCTTCCAGGCCCGAGCGCCCGCAGCCTCGCGGAGGCCTTTCGGGAAAGGACTTTGGGGTCACTGCGCAGGCCGCTCTGAGCCCCGCGCCCAGGGTGGCCTTCGCGTGGCTCCCTGCAGGGAGCGCCCCAGGGAGCCCCTGCATGGGCCCCCAGCATGGGCTGCACCCTTCCTACCGGACCCACAGCTCCCGCGCCCGCTCCAGCTCTGGGCGGCCTTCCCACTGCTCCCTGCGCGATGCCTTGTCAGCTGCAACCCTAGACAAGGCCAACTTCCCCGCCTTTTCCGTCTCCTCTCTCCCCCTCCTACTTCACCAACCCTAGAGCCCTTTCCCCGCCCCTAGTCCTAGGCCACGCCCGCGACCCACCCTACCCTGCAGCTCACGCCCCACCCAGGTCCAATGCCACGCCCTGCGGGCCCTTGCCAAGCCCCGCCCCTGGCAGTAGGCCACGCCCAGTGGATACCTGCCCAATCAGGCCAGCGTTCAGGCCAAGGGTGAGCTCCAGCCAGCTGGCGGGCCTACTCTGGTGAAAGCATCAGGTTTGCAGCTGCTGAATCTGCTCGGCGGTGGCTGGGCTGGGAACCCACTCACTTGTGCGGAAGTCTATTAGTTGCCCCTGCCTGTCTTGAGAGTTTTCTCATTTCTCTCTGGTTTGGCTGGTATGAAAGAAGTAGGGGCTAGATCCCCAAAGGAAAAGGAAGCTGCTGCATTTTCCCCAGATCCCAGTTCTCTACAGAATCATCTGGAACAATGGAGCCCTTATTAGTTACTAGTTTTTTCCAAGGATAACAATTCAGAGGTGGTGCACTGGCGATTTGGTGTCATAGTAGGTTCTGGGTCCCCAACCTGCATACAGAGAACTTTAGATTTCTATTCCCATTTTTTGTTTGTTTGTTTGTTTGTTTTGTTTTATTCTTCTGGGCCTAAGTCTTTTCCTCTTTGAAAGTTCAGAGTTCTGTACTAGAACACTTGAACTGGCCCTGGTTCTTTATATGATGGAAATAGGTTTAGTGAGTATGCGTGAGTCTGTGCAAAGCATGGTCCTAGGGGCAACTGTCGCAAGAGTAACACCTTTATTATACTGTCATCAAATAATTTCATCCTGAACTCTAAGAGAATGGGCACTCAGATGGAAAGTGATGGTTGTTGTTAGGTGCTGTCAAGTTGGTATCTGACTCATAGCGACGCCACGTACAACAGGCGAAACAGTATTGTTAGTGCTTCTCTGCTATTCATAGGGTTTTCAGTGGCTGACTATGTTTTGGGAGTGGGTTGCCAGGTCCTTCTCCCAAGCCTACAGCACCTGGTGTTCCCAGGTGGTCTCCTACCCAAGTACTAACCAGGGCCAACCCTGCTTAGCTTCCGAGATCTGACAGGATCGGAGGCCACAGTGGTACACCTGCAGCCAGAAGTTGTTGTAGAGACTTGATAATGTTTGTTGAGGCTAACTCTGCCGTGCTTTATAATAAATGTTTAATTTTTAAAACAACCTATATGTGGTATTTCTCTCTGGATACAGACAAGAAAACAGACTCAGAGAAGCACCTTGTTCAAGGCCAGAACTAAAATCCAGTCTGGGTGATACCATTCACTACATTTCTTAGTAGAGAATGGGCCAGTTTGATAGGAGGGCAGGAAACAAATCCATTTAAGTCAGAGGAAAAGAGGAGAAAAAGATATTCAGGTCTTTTTTTAATTTAAATTTTTTTTAAGGAATGTAAGGTATGAGAAGTTATTGAGGAAAAGGGTGGTTAATAAGGGATAGACAGGGAGAAGATATTGAGAACAATGGTTCTTAACTAGTGTGGCTGAGTAAATCCCAGGAACAGGGATGGGAATAATGGTTGGGCCCAAGGTAGGGGAGACAAAAATAAATGTACGGGTTAACAACAGCAGAGGGATGAGGACTAAGAGAGTTGAATATTACTAGAATGAGTGGGTCTCAGCCTAAGACTATGTAATGAGTGGAGGGTTCAAGGGAGGCTGCTAGCCTGATTTCAGTGCTGGCTCCACTTTGATGGTGTGCACTGCATAAATGTGTATCTAACAATGATTGTTAAAGAGAGGCCTAAAAGTCCATTATTTATAATGCCATGTATTTTAACAATCCACACCACCAGACATGAAATTATACACAAGATGCATGTTAAAAAATGACTTCGGTTTTTCTTTATGGAAGTTACTAAATTCTCTGCTGCCCACATTAAACCTATTGAGCAAGATTTGTGATGTATTTCTCAGGCAGGCTCTTATCTATATGTCTTTACTCCTTTAAAAGATAGTGTTAAAGAGAAATTATTGTAGATTTTTCTTTCTCTTTGAAGTAGCTTCAAAGAGACCTCAAATGAATATACAAAAGATTTGTTTACATCAGAAACTTTATCAAACTATTGTGTGTTCCAACAAAGGAGTGACAAGTTTATGTTAAGTCCAATGTACAACAATAAAAATCTTTTTAGCATGTCGCATCTGGATATATACTGTGATCTCATTGCACATCATAGGTGATTTGAGCTGTACTGTTAGGCACCAAATGCTATTGTATTTTTTAAATAAGTAAAATAAACATCGATCAGTAGTGGCCTCAAAATCTGTGAGCCCTGGAGACAAATAAGAATGGGTGAAAGGGGTCTTTTGTGATGTTCTCCTGTCAAAAATGATAATCTAGCATCAAAGTTGTGTCCAATTTCATCTTTCAGACTTTCCTCCTGGAGAAATTTAACTTGGAAATATTTTTCAAAATCGACAGTATCAATGCTTCATCATGTCTGTAATGAAATACCAAAGTTAAAAATCACATTATTAAGGAAACAAAGGTTTCCAAATCGATCTTTGAGTTAAGGGTTTAGTTCAAATGCATGCTCATTTCTCCAGTACTTGCTTTTCATTTTCATAGTATCTTTGAATTTGAACAGTACCTGTACTCAGAGATACTAAATTGGCAGAAAGAATGAAATCAAAACCAAACGTTCAAAGCCTCTTGCTGTTTGGGTTAAACTTCTAGAAAGCACCCAGGTTTCCATGATCCTAGTTAGTTGTCTTAAATATTTACACAAAATAATATATAGAAACAGTATAGAGAGGACAAAATACAAAGTAATCCAGATAATTATCTGATAAGCAGCAGGAAAGAAAAGCAGAGCCAGTGATGTCGATTCTTTAAATGGTGTTACTGTCGGGTTTCAATTGTTAATTAGAAGTTAACATTTACAGTGGTGCAGAGATCTTCTTGGTTTAAATTTTGGTCATGGTGTGATACCATTCCTATCATTTTTAGGAAATCTGTTAGATGCCAATGTCATAAAAGGCCTAGGACAGAACTTTGAGCACATATTTTTTCTATCAATTCCTATTCATTATCTCCTCCCCCAAGAAACAACTATTCAACATATTTTATTACTTCATTTAATTATGAAGTAAAGCTGGTATTGCAAGACCCTGCATTTGATCCTCAGTGCTGAAATAATAGTAATAATAATAATAGTAATGCAAAGGAAAATGAAATTGAAGCTATCTTAGTTCCTAAAGAGCTAAATTGAAAACACATAATCTTCCAATTGAGTGGAAGTTTTACTGGGGACTATGTCTTTATCTGTAAATTACTACAACCTTTTGTAGAGACTGATTACAAATTTCTCTTAAAAACATTTTGGCCCATTTAGATGTGGTGGCACAGGCTCATGATCCCAGCACTTAGGAGGTTGAGGCAGGAGAATCCTGAGTGAGTTTGAGGGCAGTGTGGGCTACAGAACAAGGAGAGAACAAGACCCTGTCTCAGCACCCCCCACACTCATGCACATGAGCACTCACACATGCACTCACACATGCACACACACACACACACACACACACACACACACACACACACACACATATAGGTAGACTTTATCTCTGCTGTGAATAGCAGTACAGTAGTTCCTCAAAAAAAATAACCGCAGAATTACTATGTGATCTAGCAGTTTCTCTTCCTAGTATCTATTTAAGAAGAGAAAGTGAGAGCTCAGATATTTGTGCACCCATGTTCATGGTGACATTATTCACAATAGCCGGAAGGTGGAAGCAATCCAAATGTCCATTGACAAATAAACAGATCAACAAAATGTGGTCTATACATACATACAGTAGAATATTATTTAACCTTAAACTTGGATGAATTTTGAAGATATTATGTTAAGTGAAATAAGCTAGATTCACAAAGAAAACTATTTTGCTATTTTACTTATATGAGGTGACTAGAATAGTCAAATTCCTTAGAGAAACAAACTAGGATGGTGGTTGCCAGATAATGGGGAGGAGGAAAAAATGGGGATTATTTAATGGGTACAGAGTTTCAGTTTGGGATGATGAAAATGTTGTAGAGACGCACAGTGGTGTCAGTTGCCCAACAATATAATTGTACTGAAGGCCACTGAACTGTATGCTTAAAAATGGTTAAAATGGCAAATGTTATATGTATTTTATCACAATAACAATATTTTACTTTAGAGAGATATTTGGAGGTAACTTATAAAAACTTGAACTGGAACATTCTATTGTTCTCACTAGTATTTGCTACTTCTAAGTAAAAGGCCATAATGTTAAATTATATCACCACTAATTAAAAAAAAACTTGTTAATTGAATTGCCTTATTCTTTTGTAGCCTGGCAATCCTTTTTGAGGTGTGTGACAAAGACTCAATTGTACGTGTTGGCTAGGTGCCTGGCGCCTAGGTGCTCACTAATCCCACTTTTCTCTTCCTCCTGGGCACATAGCTATCCTACGTTTCCCAGTTTGGTGAGGTTCTGCCACTGAGTTCTAGCCAATGGGTTGTGGTAGAAGTGACATGTGCCTTTTGAATCTGGCCCATTCGAAAAAAAATCTCTCAAATGGACACCATCCTCCTCTCTTTGCCCATCTATGGACCGATGGAAAGAATTTCTAGGACCTGGGGAAATGGAGCCACAAGCAGGAAAGAGATTATATGACTGCAGCACAGTCTTTCTACCAACCCTAACTGTGCAAAAATGTGAGCAAAAATGGAATTTTATTGTCTTAAGTAGCTAAGATTTGGAGTTTATGTACTTGTTAAAGTGGGTAGCCTACAATGATCAATATTTCTGCTGTTTAGAGAATTGGTTTCATCCATATGCAAATTGGAAGCTATCCTCCATTAGCCAGTCATTAATAACTAATATTAAATGACTTCCATAGTGACTTTTAAATCCTTGAGGGAATAATTTAAGCATTAGAGACATCTATTAGCACACAATGTGATTACTGTTTGCTAATAAATACTGTGTTGAGAACTAGGTTAAATAGAAGGAATTTAACCCAAAAATGTCAGCGGGAAACTTATTCGTGTACTGTTAGTCCAAGCATGTGTGTCTGTGAAGAATACCAAATGGTAGTTTTCCCGGTGTTGAGAAACAAAACAATGTGGACTTGAACCAAACATGGAAAGGATAATTTGCATTTGTACATTTAATAATTTGATTTTTTGTTTTAAATAATAATAGTAAAACTTTCTTTGTTTTCATTTGAAGATCTTTAACATTTTTTTTACCATGGAATTAGTTTAAATTTCTAATCAGAAACTTTATTTAAATATTGTTTCTAATTGTTGAACTGTGTAAGGAGCATAAGCAGCCTTACTTCCTAAAGACTGTTCTGCATGTGCAGTTTGCAAAATTGTGTTGCTTACTTAGGAAATCTTAAGTGAATTACTTTGCTGTTGAAGTGAAATTCTAGGGTGTATAAAAATCACATACCTAAGATAACTGAAGAATTTGCTTTGCTTTGGTCTCCTGGTTAGAATGGGGGGGGGGAGTCAGGGCCTTTTATTTGGAATATATCTCCTGGCAGGGTGGACCAGAAGCTGAAGCATTCTCAGTAAACACAGGGACTGAGGCAATACTGACCAGCATGTTCAATTCTTGGTTCCCCCCCACCATTTATTTATTTATTTATTTATTTATTTTTGGTCTGGGGCAACTCTTAATTTCTCTGAGCTATGGTGTCCTCATTGTTGTTGCTGTTATTAGGTGTTCTTGAGTTGGGTTCAACTCATAGCAACCTATGAACAAAAACACTATGCAACACTGTGCCACACACATGATCTTTTTATGTTTGAGCTATTGCTGCAGCCACTGTGTTTCTTCTCATTTTGAGTCATGCCACATCAGCAAATGGAGGTCCCAGAGCTTTACTCCATTCCCGCTATCAAGGTTGTCTCTATTTTGGGGAGGCAACTCTTCCCTAGTTGTCTTTTGAATGCCTTCCAGCCTTGGGGCTCATTTTCTGGCATTATATTTCACAGTGCTTCTCTGCTACTCGTAGGGTTTTCAGTGTCTAAGGGTTTTGGTAGTGGGCTGCCAGATCCTTCTCCCTACTATGTCCTCATAAAAGATAAAAATAATATTACCCTCCTTAGAAGATACCTGTTTGTCCCTAAGATTTATTTTCCTTTTCTATCACACTAGCAAGTTAGTAGGGTTCATGGCCACTCAGTTAAAGATTCTGTTTCTCAGCATCTGTTGTAGGTTGGCATGGCTGTGTAAACATGCAGATTTAATATGTTCCCCAACCCATTTGGAGATGACAAGACTTGAAGAAGCCTCCTTGGGGCCACAGGTAGAGTTTTCATGTTGAGAATGGCCAATATCCTGCCTCTTAGTAGGGACAGTATGTAGATTAGATGATTTTCTATATGTAAATGTATTATCTGGAGTCTTCAGAACAATATTTTGAGGTTTGGTAGACAGGAGAGAGTAATTAGGACTTTGGTAGAGAAAAGTTGGAGAGAACAGACAGAACTGAGTAAGCATCTTGCTAATAGACAAGAGGTTAGGTGAGGCTCACGGTACAGAACTCTAAGAGAACATCATGCAAGGGGCAGCAGAGAGAAATCCAGGATCCAGAGGTAAGGAGAAGGGACCTGACACCCAGACTAGCTGCAAGAAAATCATAGACCTTGGCCTAGATTTAGCACCAAGAATTAAGAATATTGGTCAATGTACTGGCAATGCAGTGACACCTGCAAAAATGATATAATAGTAACAAACATAACTTTGATTTATTGACAGTCTGTGTGCCAGTCTCTATTCTAGTTACCCTTTGTAAACATTTTTAAGGTCTTTATACTCACAAAATGACCATTTTATAGATACTCAGAGATGTGAATTTTTTTGTTCAAGATCTCATAGCTAATTAGTAGCTAAACTGAAATTCAACTCTACGACTTGCTGATTCTAAAGTACAAAGTCTAAGAACTAGTCAGTAATCCAGGTAGAGTGTTTAGCACAGTGCATAGCTAAGGGTTCAATGAATGTTAGTTGTTATTATCCAGACAAGAGATTGGCTGTCTAGCAAAGATCAGCAAAAGTAAGATTAGAGTTAACTTAGAGACCTTGTGAGGCCAGGCTCCTTATTCATTCTCTCTCTGTCTCTCTGTCTCTCTCTCTCTCTCTGTCTCTGTCTCTCTCTGTCTCTCTGTCTCTCTGTCTCTCTCTCTGTCTGTCTGTCTGTCTGTCTGTCTGTCTCTCTCTCTCTCTCTCTTCATATATATATATATATATATATATATATATATATATATATATATATATATATATATATATATATATCTCCCTCTGTGTAAGGGAGGCAGGGAGGATGGTAGGGAATTGGGGGTGGGAGTGATCTGCTGGTGAGTAAGGAAAGTTGACTCACATCAGAGAGTAAGGAAGTGGGAAGTCAAGGAGAAGAGCCTGGATAACAAGGCAAGCTAACACTTCCCTTGATTGTCACAGGATCAGAGGTTTGTAGAGGCAGAAGAAGATCTTAAAAACCATCTAGTGTCGAAGTCTTTCTGCTTGGAAGTAGGCAAAAGACACTCACTGGGATTTTTAAAATTGCCAACTGCTGAGAAATAAGCAAATTCAAAAGGGCTTTTAACAAAAAGAACCTGAAGTCCCAGAGAAAGGTTTTAACCTTAGAGGAACAGAGAGAGTTCTAAAGCACTTCGTAATCATGGCATGTGTGCAAGAGCAAGGTTAGAATACTTGTCACTAGTAACAGAAGTACTAGGAAAACTTCTATATTAGGCTTTGGCCTTCCTTTTCCTAAGATTCCTTGAAACACTTTTAAACAGAGTGTTTAATTATTCTGATATTTGAATGGTAATAGGATGTGAGGATGGTTTGGTCATTTTTGTAAAGAACTCTTTTTTTTTTAACATAAGGTACATAAATACATGAAAGCTTTAACAGACAGTCATAGCTGAATATCAGGCACATTTGTTGTATCCAATATGTATTATGTAGATTACAAAGTCTAGTAATAAATAAATAGCTGTGAACCCTGCACTCACATCGTTAATACCATTGATGCCCTTTGCCTACCACCTTGTGACCTCATCTCCACTCCACCCACCTTCCCACAAGAGGTAGCTACTCTCCAGAACTGTATGTTAGTTGTTTTTTGCAAGTTTTAGAGACACCAGTATTTCAGGAACCTCTGCCACCACCACTTCCTGCATGTAGGATCCCAAACAGTGGGAAAGCATTACTATTGTAAATCAGAATTGCAAAATGGCAGAAAATGGCATCTTCCTTAATAAGGTTTTACCAACAATGTAACTTGTTTTAAAATAAGCTAGTAATGATGTTTTTCACAGATATGGAAAGGCAGAAATGACTTTAAATCCCATGGGATCTGCAAGACCTCTCTAAATCCTGAGGAATAAGAGGAATACAATGGGTGATAGATATTTCATCTGGACACTGCATAGGATCTCCCAAGGAAATATCCTGACACAGGTCATTAAGCAAGAAGAAACATGGGTGTTGGAGACCCAGGTGGAGTCAAGGATGATGTGAGATAAGAAAGCACAGGACTTTATCAGAGTGAGAGTGGAGAAGAGAAGAGGACAAGGCAAGGAAGTGCTGACTTGGTCTTTCGCTCTGCACAGTGAAGCAAATAAAGAAGGACAATGGTGTTAAGTAACTGGTTTCAGTGTTTTGAGTGGAGCAGTATTTTAATATGAAGGGTCTGAAAAGTAATGTTGGTTCTCCCTTATGTTGCAGCAAAATGTGACACATTTCTTTCTGTCCCTGGTTGTATGTTCTGAAAAGCAACTCCCACTAATGGCATTGTCAAAGCTCTGAGGATCGAGATGCTCTCTCTAATATGTGCCTGCTCTAACACATTCTGCTGTGCTTTGTTTAAAACCCATCTGATATCGAAAGAGTTACTGTAAAATTCCTCTCTCTGGTTAGTGGATTGGATAGAAGTCCCTTTGTCTTGCTTGAGAGTTGATTCTTGCTCATGAATTGTATGACAACCTAATGTGGCTCTTCACTGCTCACATCTGACCTTGGGGGCACTCCTGCCCTGACAGATTCTTGTGGTTCTGTTCAGATTTGAGATCTAAAGCCAGCCTTATTTAAAGATGATGTCCTATTCAATGGAGGATAGACATAAAATGAAGAGGAAAAAAGTTGGAAAAGATAGGACTTGAGATTAACCAGGGATTTATTTAAAAGGAAACACTATTATGACTCGTATCATTATTATAGTAATGTTTGTTGTTGTTGTTGTTGTTGTTATTGTTAGGTGCCCTCTAGTCAGTATCCAACTCATAGCAACCCTACCTACAACAGGTGAAACACTATTGTCAGTGCTTCTCTGCTATTCGCAGAGTTTTCAATGGTGGATTGATTTTGGGGAGTGGGTTGCTGGGTCCTTCTCCTAAGCCTACAGTATCTAGTATTCCTATGTGGTCTCCCATCCAAGTACTGGCCAAACCCAACCCTGCTTAGTTTCTGAGATCCCATGGGATCAGATATCACAGTGCTACAGCTGTAGTCATAGTAATATAAGACAATGTAATTTTCTGGACATCAGGCAAATTCAAAATTTTATAATAAATCCCATAGGAATAAGATAATCCCCCAGAGATGGGATTATTACTTTCCTTCTCACATGGGTGGATGATGGAAATGTTTATTTCCCTAACTTTTTTGCTTGCCTTCTTTCCCCTTTCAGGTAACAGGACAGCCTGACTTATCAGCATAAAAACTATTTCTGTCAGCATCCAGAGAACATGGAGTAAGTGTAAAAGGAGAACAGCTATGTCAGCCTGCACTTTTAACCTAAACCCAGACACCAGGAGCTGCAGTAAATTAAAAAAAAAATTTCAGGGTGTCATATTAATTAACAGTTGATAAAGTACAATATTTTAGCACATCATATCACAGGCAGATTGTGCCTTTTGACAGGCAGTAGAAACCTCCCATGAAAATATTTCATTGAATATGAGTATTAAGGTGGAAAACAAGACTCTAGGTGGAAAGAAGTAAAATTCCTCTTGCTACACACATTTTTCCCTTCAGTCAGAAAAGGATGCCATTCAAAGCCTCAGCCCACACACATATCAATACACATTGTGTCTTCACTGAATTATGGTTCTGACATGATATGCTGATATTCCAAAATAAAACCCCCATCACCACTTTCTTTTGAACTATATTCAGTGATGGTGATAGGCAATGTTGAAAAGCTCTCCTAGGATCCAGTGAATCCCAAATTACTTAAAATTGAAAAATTTAATTTTAAAATTAGAGAGATGTTCACATATTCATTCAGCATCTTAACTAAAACTTCACTTTACAGAAGAAAGTAATATTCCCCCAGGGAACTATTATGAGTGCTTTTCCTGGGAGGAAAATCTTAAAATAATAAGTTCAAAATAGAGAATAAAAAATGGTCAGGCTAGCGGTTTATCTCAGTATGTAGAATGCTTGCATTGCATGTGCAAGGCCCTGGGTTTGATCAACAGTATAGGGGGTGCAGGGGGGCAGGAAATCTACAAAGTGTATGGAAAAAACAATTAAAGATTGTGCTGGTCCTGCACTGTGGCACATGCTTGTAATTCCACTGATTTAGGAGGCAGAGACAGGAGGACCTTGAGCTGGAGGCCAGAGGCAGCCTGCATAACTGAGTGAGACCTTGTCTCAAAAAAATAAAACGTAAGCTGGGGGTGCAGCCCAGTGGTAGAACACTTGCAAAATATATGCGAGAGAAAGAGGGAGAAAGGGGGAGAGGGAGGAAGGGAGGGATGGAGAGAGGAAGCAGAAAGAGAAGAAGAGGAAGAAGAAGGAGGCGGAAGAGGAGGAGGAGGAAGAGGAAGGGGAAGAAGAGGAAGAGGAAGAAGAAGAGGAGGAAGAAAAAGAGGAGGAGGAGAAGAGAAGAGAGGGAGAGAAGAGAGGGAGAGAGAGGGAAAGAAAGGGAGAGAACGAGGAGAGAGGGAGAGAGAGTGGAGAGTGTGAGACCCTAGTTTCAACCCCTAAGGCCACAAAAAAAATCGCATGGTTTTGAGTAATAGTTTTAAAATAATGAAATTAACCCATTTTCTGTAGAAAAAGGATTTTAAACTTCAGAGCACTGGCGCCTTACAGTGTTTTGAGTATCATGTGGTAACTACATTTCTGAAGGTCTCCACTATTTCGCACACTGGAATTATACTTATTTATATTTAACTCAAGAAAGAATTACATTTAGGCAACTTCCTTAGGATCAGAGAAGTCTATAATGGCTTGCTGCTTCTGGAAATAAGAAATAGTGATTTTTTTTCCCCGGTAAGAGTAGTCCCAGGGAAAAGATTTCCATGAACAAAAATTGCCTTTCATGGCTCCCCCCACTTTCACTATTGATTCCCATTTCAGTTTTTTTGGTGATTCTCACACATGCGCTCTGGATTTTTGATTACATATGCTCTCCTCATTGCAGGATTTCTTACAACCCTTACTGAGTAGTACTGCCACTAAGCTCAGTTGCCTAGCCACGCTCATTATCCATCCCCAGGACCCTCTATGTATTACTTTTAATCATACCAAGATGAAAATCCCTTTTTCCTGCAAATGCTTTCTCTAAAGCTAGTAATCTTGATAAAAAACGATCCATGCTCAAGTACTGACACATGATCATGGATTCATGAGTTGTTCCATCTAGTTAAGATAGTTGAAAATTGCTATTATCTGAATATTTACATCCTACCAAAGTTCATACATCAAATCTTAATCCCCAGTGGGATTGTATTAGAAGGTATGGATTTGGGGATGTGATGAGTCCAGAAGGATGTAGCTCTCATAAATGGGATTAGTGCTCTTATAAAAAAGATCCTAGAGAGCTATCTACTCCCTTCTACCAAGGGAAGACAAGAAAATAGGTACCATTTATGAACAAGAGTGTGAGATTTCACCAGACGCTGAGTCTGCTGGCAGCTTGATCTTGAACTTCCCAGACTCCAGAATTGTGAGCAATACATTTCCATTGCTTATAAGCTGTCCAGTTCAAGGTATTCTTTGATATACTTATTATTGTTGTTATTAGGTGCCCGTAAGTCATCTCTGTGATAGAACTATCAGTGATCATCTAGGAAGATGCCTTTTCTAATCTGAGTGAAAGCAGTCTATCAAACTGAATTATAAAAAAGGAGTTCCATACTGATCAAGTTTAGAAAACTTTGCCTATTATCTCTCACTTATTGGACATGCATAATAGTTTTTCCAAGCATGAGTAAGTTCTACAGTTAGACAGTTATTTGCCTAAATCTAAAATTTCTCCAAATTTATAGACATTAATGACTATATACACCTATTGTTAGGAGGGCACCTGTTGATCCTCTATGGAGAATGCACTAAGAGGTACATGCTGCCTTGATTCAAAGTGTGACTGGTCTGATGGGGTGGATGCTCCTTGCATAGGAAATGATTCATTTTATTTAAAGCAGTGTCTTTACAGTATTTGGGGTTAGGATGGCAAGACTGTGTTCAGGAAACAGCGTCTCTTTTCCTTTGGCAGTATGATTGTAGCAGAAAAACCTACCTGAACAAAAGAAAGATTTATTGCAGGCTCGTGGTTAGAGGAATCAGTCCATGACGGTGGCTGGGCAGGTATGGCAGTGGCAGACAGCAGGGCCAGTGGCAGACAACCTTATCTTTGAGAACAGGAAGGATGGTGGGGGAAGGGAAGGGAAGGGAAGGGAAAGAAAGGGAAGAGGAGAGGAGAGGAGAGGAGAAGAGAGGTGAGGAAAGGAGAGGGAGGAGAGAAAAGAGAAGAGAAGGGAAGAGAAGAGAGCCAGGCTTCAGGTCTGGGGTAAAAACCTCCAAAAGCCCACAGCCTCCAAATTTCCATGACCTCCACAAATAGCACCACCAGCTGGGCACCAAATGTTAAAGCACATGATCTTTGGGGGATACTTTACATTCAAACCTTTGAGAGAGAGGGTGTCAAGTTCCTAACCCTTTGTATTAAGAATGCAAAATGTAGGGTGCACTCCCCTAATTACTTCATTCTCTGTCATCTAAAACAGAGGTTATCAACCCCCAGGCTGTGGGACCTATACTTGGCTATGGCCTGTTACGAACTGGACTACACAGCAGGAGGTGAGTGGTGGGTAAGTGAGCAAAGCTTCATCTGTATTTATAGCCACTCCCCATTGGCTCATATCCCCAAACCATTCCTAGCCCACTCTACCCCACCCCTGACCACAGAAAATTTTTCTTTCACAAAACCAGTCTCTAGTGCCAAAAGGGCTGGGGACCACTGGTCTATAACATAGGCTTTTCAGGGGATCGCAAGGTAGTGCATGAACAGATATCCTAGGGCTTTTTACAGAAACACTGGAAAATCCCAGGGAAATTTTCTTTCTCCACAACTATGTACCAGGGGAAGAAGAGAAAGAGAAACTTTATCGCTGACTTAAGCTCTCATATAAGTAACTTTTGGTCACTGTATCTTATGATTTAGCACATTCACTCATTTCTGTAGTGACTGTGGTATATCAGGATGGGTTACTGAAGTTGTACAAAATGCTAGCAGATTTAATTCTATTCTTGGCATCCAAATATAGTCTTGTTAACTGGTTTCCAACACAATGCACAAGCTCCATGAGGTCACAGTGCAGTTTGTGTCCATCATCTAGGTGGTTGTTAAATGTGCAGACTACTAGATTCCCTCATATTGTTGTTGGGTGCTCTTGAGTTGGATCTGACTCATATTGACCTTATGAACAACAGGATGAAACACTCCCCAACACTGTTCTTTGCACACAATCTTTTTATGTTTGAGCCCATTATTGCAGCCACTGTGTTTCTTCTCATTTGGAATTGTACCATATCAGCAAGGTTCCAGGGATTTTACTCCATTCCCATCATTAAAGTGTACTCTACTTTGAGGAGGCAACTCTTCCCTAGTTGTTTCTTGAATGCCTTCTAACATGGGGGGCTCTTTTTCTAGCATTCTATTTGATAGTGCTTCTCTGCTATTCATAGGGTTTTTGATGGCTAATTGTTTCAGGAGTGGGCTGCCAGGTCCTTCTTCCAGATTCTCTCATAATCCTTATAAATCAGTGTTTCTAAAGGCGTGGACCCCAACTCTGAATTTCTAAGAGATTTTTATGCACACATAAGTTTGAGAGCCATTACTTTTGTTGTTGTTAAATACAACTTCCTTTTATCATTAGTTTCTTTTGGTCCAAGCAGGAAAAGCAAACTTTGCCATCAACAACAAACCTATTTTCTAGATGACAAAGCATGAAGCAGTTAGTTAAGAGCATGAACACACATTATGCTACAAAAGCCTCTTGTAGTTTTTGTAAAAGTTGAGACTCGTGGTCACTTTGAAGTAATTCTAGACATAGCTTTTCATTCAGCATCTTAATGAATTATTCCCCCTAGAGTGAGAATGCCTAAGAGAATGCCAGAGAGTAAGCTCTTCTTTTGAGGAACTGTGAAATGTGGGTTGGAGCTAGATGCTCAAAGGCCTATTTGTTCTATAACATTGGCTGAATTCCTTCCATCACTTGGACATTAGATACTGCGTACACAAGGCAAGACAATTGAGCAAAATTGTCTTCCTGTTCCCTTTGAGTAGTAATGATCAATATATCATCCTTTTTCTCCAGTGGACACATAAAATTAGTTAGA
Organism: Pedetes capensis; assembly: GCA_007922755.1. Classification (NCBI taxonomy): domain Eukaryota; kingdom Metazoa; phylum Chordata; class Mammalia; order Rodentia; family Pedetidae; genus Pedetes; species Pedetes capensis. The sequence goes on from VMDO01002219.1 coordinate 151,652, forward strand.
TGATAAAATATAAATGAAGTTAGGGATTCTCTTAAATAAGACATAGTAAAGATATATGCTGTTTTATAGCCAATTTTCCTTTTAATGTTTTTCTTAAAATAAAAAAGGTAACAATACTACACTTCAGCGATAAAGAATAAAACATAACTATACCTAGCAGGGTGGGTTGGGATTTAGCTCAGTGGGTAGAGTGCTGCACTGCAGTCTCTGAGGCCCCGAGTTCAATTCCCAGCACCGCAAAAATGGGAGAAGGGTCTGGCAATCCACTCCCAAGGCAATCCCGAAACACTCAGCCATTGAAAACCCTATGCGGGTCGCTATGAGTAGGATACTGACTCGACGGCACCTAACAACAACAACAACAACAACAACAACAACATACCTAGCAGAGGCTGGGATTTAGCTCAGTTGGTAGAGCACTACTGTGTAGTCTCTGAGGTCCTGAGTTCAATTCCCAGCACTGCAAAATGGGAGAAGGAAGTGGCAATCCACTCCTGAAGCAATCCCAAAACAGCCATTGAAAACCCCGTGAGGGTCACTATGGGTCGGATATGACTCAACAGCACCTAACAACAACATACCTATCAGGTTGCATCCAGGAAGTAGTATTGTATGAAAAAGCAAGTTATGAAGAATTTAGATACTGGTTCCATTTATATCAACTGAGAACAGTCAACATGTGTCAAACTATAAGAGCAGGAGAATAACAAGACAAAATTCAGGTAGCACTTTCCTCTGCAAGTGAAAGATGTGACATCATGCAGTGACATGTGATATCATGTCTTCATAGGTACCAAACATTACCACACTTTATCTGTGAAGCTACCAAACACACTGTCTTATCCTGGATGAGAGGCACATGGTTGTCAATTTTAAGTCATCATGCCCTATATACATGTTATAAATATGATTTCAATTTCAGTTTTTAATAAAAAATGATTCCAAACATGCATATCTTGGTACATAATAAATTTTTCCTGTCTATTGAATATGTTTTCTTGCTCCTTTCCTACATCTATGCTTCAATAAATAGATGTTTCCCAAGAAACGTGAAACAGAACCTCTTTGGTGGTTCTTCATATAAAAATAAAACAGCCTCAATGACACAAGATAAGAGAACACCAACAAATATGTAATGGGTACCTTTGCTAAAGTAAACCAGAACTGTATAAACATGGACTGTAAGGTATGCATTTGAGAAAACAGAGAAATGTGGTGCCAGATTTCCATAGCATCACCTACAAAAAGTATCATTAGTTCTTACTTTTGAGTAAAACAAATTCTCTCTATTCACAAGTATTAAAGATTAGGGCTCATTCTTCTTAGTCTCCTCCAGCATGAGTGCTCTTGTCCATTCAGATGTATCACTATCGAGGGCAGGCTTAGTTGTTCATGCCTATGGAAGCATATGGAAGGCTGAGACAGGAGGATTGCAAATTTGAGCAAGCCTGGGTTACATAGTGAGACTTTGTCTCAAAAAACTAAGGGTTGAGAATATAGCTCAGTGGTACAGCATTTGCTTAGCATGTGCAAAGCTCTGGGTTTGATTCCCAAAACTGAAAAAAAAATCATTATTCAGGTATTGCTTTGGTTTTTTTAATAGGTTTTTCCCCTTTATTAGTAAATGAAGATGGGGTACATCAGTAATATAGTGTTGGCTATTTCCATTATGCATCCTTTACATCACTTCTGGAAATACTTTCATCCACCCTCAAAGTTTATGGAGCCTCCAGGTATCACTTTGTAAAAAACCTATTCTCTGAAAGAACACCACCTGATGTTCTTCTAAGTCTAAACTTCTAAGTCTAGATTTCCTGGCTACTGTTGAACCTAGGTATCTCATGCTAGTAGATGGGTAGGTTTTAGAGGCTTTAGGGAACATTACATAATCTACTCCCAAAGCAATCCCAAAACAATCAGCCATTGAAAATGCCATAAGGGTTGCTATGAGTCGGACCCGACTTGACAGCACCTAACATCAAAAATCCTAAATATTTATGATTCCTCTACTGCATTGGCCAGTCTTCTGAGCTTGTAAGAGATAAAATATCTCTTATGGTAGGAAAAACAACAAAATCACAGTGATTTCTGAGATTTTAGAACTTCTGAATATCCCCCCTAGTCTAAGGAGCTTCACCATCAATAATGGTACCATTTTTGCCAACAAACACACTATCTCACTTCCTTCTTCATCAAATCCTCTCCATATAGAGGATCAGATAGATCTGTGTGTATGTATGTGCATATGTGTGTGTATGATCAAGTTCTTTAATCCCATATCTAACTTCTCTATATTCCAGATTCTATAAAAAGAAAAAAAAATCTCATATCAGTACATAGAAAAATAATTTCACTTCCCTGAAATTTAGTACCTAACACTAGTTATAATTAAAAATACAGTTAGAAAATAGAGTTGTGAAACACACGATAAAACTATGGGGTTTGTCTCACTTGTGAATGCTCTGAGGATGCTTCCGAAAAGCAAGAATCAAAGTAGCTCACAGCTACTTATCCTAGAAAATGCAAAAGAAAGCCGTATCTTTTCTTATATCTTGTTGCTAGGGAAAGTTTCCCAGTTTGTATGTGCACTCTAATCTGTTTTCAAAAATGGAATAGATAATGCAATAAAAATGAAATTCATTATAATTGTAAACATTTAAACGAGAGGTGGCATTTGATAATAAAATTTATAGGATTCCTCTTCTATTAAGATGAAAAATACGTTGCCTTCATTTGTAATTTTTATGGGGACAAGATCTCTTGCAGTTTGCAAATACAGTGTTAAAACTGGATCTAATAGAGATAACATATACGACATCTAAAACGGATATAGTGGGGGACATACATTGCATCTGAAGAGAGAGGACTGAAGATGGGTACACAGAATGCTGGCCAGAGGAAGCACATAAATCAGCGAGTTATTGCCAGATGCACATTTGTTCAAATTAAAACAAAAGCAGAGAAACACTTAGGTGAGTAAAGAAACAAGATAATACCACATAAAAGGCCAACCTCATGTACAACCAAATTAAAGGACTCTGTGGTCAATTTGATCAAAAGTAGTTGACGTCCTAATACAAATAAAATCTGCAAATGTGGGAAGAACTGCTTATGCTTCCACTCAGACTCTCATAGAAAGAACCTATTAAGTCAAACTAAATTGTACCAAGTACCTTAAAGAGATGCCTGTCTCTTTTAATTTTCCTAACACTCCTCACTGAGTCTTGGTCTTATTGTGATTGGATGGGACTATTAGGAATGCATGTGATAGAAAAGTGCAATTGTCAGCTACTGCTTTATAATTTTAATGCTATATGGTAATTTTTGATAGCCATTATTGTAGTAAAAGGGTATATTGGCTTACCATCTCAAGCCCTAATTAAGCAACAATGACATTTTATCCTAACATTGGATTTAACTGGCAGATTGTAAGTGCATTTATCTTTAAATAGTATCTAATTATTTTTAGTGTGCTATTCTAGACATAAAGAAATTCATTTTTACAAAAGAATTTAATAAGCCAGACATACTGGTACGTGACTGTACTCCTAGCAATTTAGGAAACAGAGGCAGGAGGATTTATTGTGAGTTTGAGGCCAGAGGCCACCTGTTTAACTCAACGAGACCCTGACTGAAAATAAAAAATTTAAAAAAGAGTCTTGGGGTACAATTCCATTGTAGAGCACTTGCCTAGCATGTGTGAGACTGGAGGTTCAGCCCCCAGTACTGCAAAACAAACAAACCAAAAAGAAGAAGGAGAAGAAAAAGAAGAATTCAACAATGCAGCATATTTTGTGGGTCTTTAAAAAATTTAACTCTTTATAATAATTGGGTTGTTAACACTTTCCTTTTAAGGTGTAGACTATAATGATTTTGCATGCAGGGAAGATATTTGCAGGCACCTTTTCTTTCTAATGTGTTTCAAAAAATAAGTGCTACAGAAATGCTAGATTTCATCAATAATCTATGTTGATTCTGAAATGTTGCACCAATCAGAGGAGCACTGGGAACACTGAGCAGGTAAAACTTAATCTAAAGGAAATGGGAATTCTTTTACAAACGTGGGACCACTTACAAATTATCCAGAATATCAATGAGCTGAAAATAGTTGGCCAGGGAAACACAATGTAGGAGAGAGAGAAAGAGGGAGAGGAAGAGAGAGAGAGAGAGAGAGAGAGAGAGAGAGAGGGAGATTACTAATTTTTGCATTTTAGATACATACAGTGTTTACTTTCAACTCTACTTTTCCTCCCATCCTTAGATGACTGTCTTCTGATTTCCCATGGCAGAAGAGGTGAGACAGCGCTGGCATCTCTTTCTAAAGGATACTAATCTCTGCATGAGGGCTCCCAGCCTCATGGCCTGATCACCTCCCAAAGGCTCCACCTCCTGATACCTTTTCCTTGGGAGTTAGGTTTCACCATATGAATTTTGGGGGAGGGGTAGATAAGACCTCAGTGGTAGAGTTGTCAGCCAAATGCCTAAGAAAATAAAAGTGATCTGTACAAGGACCATGTAGGCGACATAATGCTCAGGGTGACTAGCTAAGGAGAGACAGGGCTGACCCCTTGCTGGTGAGTCCTGAGATACTTGAGTAGTTGGTGGTGATGTCAGCCGAGTGGATTGAAGACTGAAAAGCAAAGCAAAGTAAGTAGGGTCTCAGGTAGTAGTTCTGAGCTGGAGGTGATTTTCCATGTCCCCTCCCTCGGGCACAGCTGACAATTATAGAGACATCTGTGGTATCCACAACATACGTGGAGAATGGTAATAGCTTCTAGCAGTTAAGAGTCTAGGACTGCTGCCAGACCCCTATCACAGCCCCACTATGACATTTGCCAGCCCCAAACGTCAATAGTGCTGAGGTGGATAAGCCCTGGGCAAAGGAGATTCAAAGGCATCTGAGAGAGAGAATATTGCTCCAGTGCAGCTCATTTCACTGCACTGGTTTTTCTTTGTAGGACTATTTTCACTTAATTGTTTTCAAGGAGTTGGATTTAAATGACTTCAAAATGAATGGAGCAATTTTCAGCTTGCTCATTTCTGATGGGTGGACAGCTGATTCACTGTTAAGCTATAGGTGCAAAGTCTTCTGTAACATATCCTCCCTCAATATTCTTTGCCCCTAATGACTCTAACATATCTACTAACTTAAATTAGCTTTCTACTTTGTTTGGGATGGAGGCAACATCCTCTCTCTTTTGACATTGCTTTTAAAACCAGAGGTTTTTTAAAAAGTCTTTGTACATAACCTCCCTTCTATTTGGGTCAAATCTCGTTAAAATCTGAGATGCTATAATGGCCCCTGACAAGACAACTTCTCAGAGTGTGGTATCACACCAGCCAATCTTTGAGTGAGGACACTTGCTCTTGACTCTCTGTAGGTTTCTTTTCAAAATACCACAATGAAATCATTCCTTTCCTCCTCCAAGATGGAATCTCAACTCTAGCAGAGGATTAGCAGCTTGTATATTCATTGGATTTTTTTTTCTTTTCTGGAAGATAAGGTTTCTTCTATGTCGAATATGAAAAGGCATTTTAATGCTATCTCTCCGGCTTACTCTCCTGCTCATTTCCCTTTACACATTCACATTATTCATAGTAACACTCGCTCTCCTTTCTTTTCAACTAGTGTGGCTTTTAAGCTGAGCAGACCCTGGTGGGAATGATCAGGGAGGATTTCATAGAAATATTGCTTCTACCACAGGCTTTCCTTTCCCCTCCTAACAGACTGAACTGGAATGGTGTTTGTCCTCTTGCAGCCCCATGGCACAGACACTGTTTACTGCTCTTCTTGATCAAAATCTCCTGCTCTGCAGGCTCGTGAAAGACGAATCAGAAGTATTTTTTTTTCCATTTCAGATATTGATATGCCATTCATTTGTAAAGGATATTGATTATGATCTTGGATAGACAATGCAGCAAAGGAACAGAGGGGAGCAGTCCTCTGCTACCTTGTTCATTTTTCCTTCAGCCAACTGCTGTTTGCACAAAGTGGAGTCATTCAGTGGCATCTCACTTGGGGCCCCAGTGTCCTCGTTTGCTGGAAATAATGTGAGCGGCCCCTCTCATCCACATACAAGGAAGGACTTGATGCTCCCACAGAGAACAGTGCCGAATAGATTATGAAAATACCAACTATTTACCAAGTATTTATCAAGCACTAATTAATAACCAGACTCATAAGGATTGAATCCAACTCTTTCTATGTAATATATGTGGGCTGCTCCAGATCTTCTCCATTGTCATTGTCACTATGATTAATTTCAAGGTCAGACATCATAAATGATACTCTAATGACCAAAGGTCAAGAGGAAGCACATTGCACTTGAGTAAAAACTTCCCATTTCTGCGTAACCCTAGGAACTGTCCTTTATATGAGAGAGGCACAACCTGCCAGCAAGGTGGTGCTTCATTTTGTTTTTCTATGCAAATATTATAAAAATCATCTCTCGCTACATCTCCCTCATACCTGTTTCCCCACAAAAAGATTTGCTCTAATCCAAAGAGCACTCTCTCTCCATATACAATCTCTCCTTGGGCCTTGCACTTGCATCCTCTGCAAGTACTGGACCACTGAACTGTACCCTCAGCCCTTTTTTTTTTTTATTTCCTTTTTGAGACAGGGTCTCACTAAGTTATGCAGACTGCCTCTGGTCTCGAACTTGCGATCCTCCTGCCTCTGCCTCCTGAGCCGCTGGGATTACAGGCGTGTGCCACTGCGCCCAGCTACAATCTCTCCTTTGCATGATTTTATTGAGCAATGTTTCACCTTTGTTCTAATATTTATTGAGCATATAGGCTTAAATATTCTGACATTACCAGAAATTAGGAACTGTGATTAGCTCTGATTTCACAGGCAACAGATTGCAATTTGGACGGTTAACAACTCATCCAGGATCACCCAGTGAACAAGTGGTGGCTGTATGAAATCTGCTAGCTTGATTTCAGACTCAGTGGTGTATGCTATATCTGACAGTACCTGGTGAACATTTTGTTCTCTAAAAGATCCCTATCATTATTGCCATGTTGTCGTTGTTGTTGTTGTTAGATGCTATGCAGTCATGTCTGACTCACAGCAACCCTCATAGGGTTTTCAATATCTCATTGTCTCAGGCTTGCCTTGGGAGTGGATTGTCACATCCTTCTTGGGAGTGGATTGCCACATCGTTCTCCCATTTTTGTGGTGCTAAGAATTGAACCCAGGACCTCAGAGACTGCAGAGCAGCGCTGTACCAACTGAGCTAAATCTCAGCCCCATTATTGCCATGGGGACCTAAAATAGTATGAGCCATATCTCTACTCTCATGGATTGTTGAAGACCATCACCCTCTTGACTCTAGCATATAGTTATTTATTTTCTTAAGAAAAATAACTGAGTCCTAACTTTCTTGGCCAGAGGTCAAAGATTATAGTAAAGAGTCATGAAAACTAGGAAGAATTCAAATAAAAAATTTTGAGAAAGTTTAAGCTCTTTTAAAAAACAAAGTACACATAAATATATTAGTGATAATTCCACTTATTTATGAACTCATATTTAACTTTATGAAACAGAGGAACAAAGACTTTTGCTTTGATTCTGTTTTGCTGGTTCTTCTTGCCTCTGAGAAGAATGAGGTAGCTTTGTTCTCTAATTTCTGAAATGTCTTTCCAGTGGTTCCCATTTTTATTTTCAGAGAATTTTACTGGGCCTGGGTTAGTGCCTATTGCTTCTTATATATGTTTGTTTTTCATGATGTTTAGGTATGCAAAGTGACTGTTTTTATTTTATTTTATCTTTTGGTTCCTTTTTCAATGTTCATTTTGTTTAGAGAAAATTGAAGACTTCTATTGCTAAAAATGAGAGAAGAATTGATAGCTAGATATATTAAATAAAAACATGTTTAGCTGCATATGAGAATAACAAAACATAAAAAGTACCATCGTGATATATTCCACTTCTCTTAATTTGACACTAAGCTGCTTGCTTTCCTTCATCCATAGTCAACATCGGCTCACCAGAAGGTTGGTAGTTAAGAAACAAGCTGTTAAATATTAAAGCTGTATCCGAGTAATTGAATGTTTTTGGTATTGCTGTGTTCTAAATATATGCTATTAAGAAATGTTCTACAGAGATATTTAATTACTGACATCTAATCATGTTGCTGCTATTTCTTTAACCAAGCAAAAATATGAAGTACTGGGAAGAAAACAGTTTCATTTTAAACAGCAACATTTTATTAATCTTCAGCAATAAAGCCAAACTCAAATCTCTAAATGAAATCATCCCATTTTTAAAGCTAGCTCTTCTCCACTTAATCCTTGTATAATGCTGAGATATATGGCTGTACTTAAGGCATTAAATCATTCTCACAAATAATGTGCACAGTAAAAGTTAATTATGCTCATTTATTACATCAAAATAAAACCCAAATTATGAAATTCACAAGGAGAATTTCACTGTCAGCTGTGAAACATTATTTTAGATGTTTACGGCCATCACATTTTTAACACCATAGACAATTTGGGAAGATGTTAAGACCATAATCATCGAATAATAATATCTTTCACTGTATTATGCTTTCACAAATTCACAAACATTACCTTGCTTTATCATAACAGCAGTGCTATCAATTAGATGGAGAAGATATTGTTATAATTATTTTACCTATGGGGAAATTGAAGCCATGGAAATTTACTGTACATTCTCAGATCTAATGTGCACATTTTGAACAGCTTAAGAGGGCTAAAAAATCAGATGCAGATTAAAAATCCAGTTGGGAATCCAAACCACATGTGATCCTAATCTGCATCTGATTTTCTGCCAGCCCTCAAACTGTTGAATGGGTTCAGGTTAGAGATTGTGCGGATGTTTCTCAGTTTATACAAGTTAAGTACCAAAGCTGGAATTGGTGTCCAAAACTCTTAATTTCAATCCCTGAGAATTAGAAACTATGTTAAATGTTACTAGTTTTATATTCGTTCCTTATGTCCAATCTTCCCTTCTTTTTTCTTTTTCTTGTGGCACTTGGGTTGGACCCAGGGTCTTGAACATACTTTGCAAGCACTCTACCACTAAGCTGCACTTATAGCCCCTCTTTTAATTTTTTATCTTGAGACAAGGTTTTGCTAAATTAGGCAGGCTGACTCTGGTCTTGAACTTGCAATCTTCCTGCCTCCACCTCTAGAATTGCGGGGATTATAGGCATTCGCCACTGTGTCCAGCTCATTTTTAAAATTAAAATTATTAGGTAAAATAATATGGCAAAAATGACTTGATCAATAAATATTTACTCTCAGTTCAAACATACTAAAAGTTCTAACTTCATGCAATGCTGTAAATAGTGGCTTAAAAACACCCTACAGAGCCATTTTTGTTAAAGTGAAATATTTTAGCAGAAAAGTCTACCTCTTGATTTCTCTTCTCATTTCCTCTTACAAACAAGTTCACTTCTAGCAAAGAGAATCAACTAATTATTTGACTCTAGTGTCTGCGAATACACTCAGAAGAGACAAGTAGGAAGTAGAAACGATGTACCTTGAATGCTGAAATAATTTTCTAAGGATGTCACTGTTATGTATGGATAAGACATTTTGGTCCATATTCCACAATAAAGGAGCTAATAAATTTGAAGTTTGATCATTGCTTAAATTGTATAAACTGCTTTCTTATCCCTGCCATTGAAATATTTAAATAAATAAATGGAACAGCTTTATAATTTGATAACCTTAGGTTAGAATACTGGATTAGCCCACTAATCTAGGTAAAAGGCAGCTCAGCCAAATAGATGGAAATTCAACTACCACAATAGTTGAATCGGAATTCAGTTTTCATTATAGTTAATCCAACCTGCCTTAAATAAAACCCTGATTTAATCATTCCAATTTTCTAGACCAGGGGTCAGCAAAAAATTTTTTGTAAAGGGTCACATAATAAATATGTCAGGCTTGCAGGACACAGAATCTCTGCTCAACTCCGTCATTATAGCACAATAGTAACCACTGCCAATATGGAAACAAAAAGAAAAAGCTGTATTCTAATAAAACTTTATTTACAAAACCAAGCAGCTGTGGGCTGTAGTTTGCTAAAATCTCATATAGACCTGTTGGATTTTTATTATTTTGTGATTATCTATGTAACATTAAGACAAAAGGATTAATTTGTTTATATTTTCTCAACCATTTGTTTTGGTATCCACCATGTAGGTACAAACATTTGTTTATTATGTTTCCTTGTCAATTAAATAGCCTTCCAATTAAATTCTCCTTGATCTTGTTTTCTTGTCCACAAACATTCAGTTTAATTTACTGAACATCTTGTACATAACAAGCAAAATTCTAGGCAATAAAGAAACAACTTAAAGTTCAAGGTACCACCCTCTGGGGGATAACAGCCTATTTAATGCCTGTAAATGTAAATGATATGTACCTGAGTGTTATGTAGCTAAGATGGGCAATTGTGTCAGGAGGGTGGGGCTCACAGGGGATGTGGTAGACAGAGTAATGGTCCCTCAAAGATGTCTGTGTCCTAATCCCCAGATCCTGTGAATATATTACCTTATGCGGCAAAAAGGACTTCAGAGACATGATGAAGTTAAGGATCTTGAAATGGAGAGATTATCCTATATTATTGGGTGTGCCCAGTGTACCCAGAAAAGTTCTAATAAGGAGAAAGGAGGCAGAAAAGGTGGCAGCAGACAGGGAGGCATAACTCAGAGTGACTGGAGGAATGAGCAAAGAGCTAGGAAATGCAGGCAGCATCCAGGAGGTGGAAGAAACAAGAGAACACATTCTCCCTACTGCCTCTACAAGGAACATGGTCCTGCTGACCCCATGATTTCAGGGCTCCTGACCTCCAGAACTGTAAGATTATAAATGCCTGTTATCTGAAGACACTAAGTTTATGGGAGTTCAGTAAGAGAGCAATAGATCCTGAGTTCATTCTACTGATGGGTTGGACTGTAGGAGGCATCTTGTGGAGCGGGCTCCTGAACTTGAAGGACAAAGTTGTGCTCTGAAGGCAGAGATGGGCTGAGGAAGGAGAGGCCATTTCAGGCACAACAAGCAATGTAAGAACAAACTCAGAGGCACAAACTTTGGTCTGTTGGAGCAATTTGGAAAAATTTACTAACTCATGGTTTTCTTTAATTAGGTCTACTGATAGAAAACATAATAGAATGTGTGTAGAGGAAAACAGAATAAATTTATAAGTTATTGCAGTGGTAGAGCAGTACTTCCTTCTCATAGAATGGTGGGACATATGCCCCAAACTCCCAATGGCACAGCTGGAAAAAAGGGGACAGGTGTAGCACATCCATTCATAGTCACTGAAATTTGACCTCAGTTTAAATTTATTTAATAACCTCTTTTGGACCAGCAAATAAACTCTGGGTACCTACCCAAAAGAAAACACAGCCCCATGCTAGAAGACTGCATAGTGCATCCCTGCCCTTCAGCTGAAAAGGCAAAAGTGGTAGTTGCTTTTAAATGAGCACATGATCAGGTATTTTTAAAAGTACCTTACACTGCATTCACATATTAAGTATATCCTGCCAAAGGAAGGCAAACTGGAGTTTTGATCATGTGTGTAGACATTAGCTTGTTTTCAGACAGACATGCTGTTGAGCTTTGGTTGTTTCTGTTCTTGCCCAAAATAGATATAAAACAAAGAATAAATGCTCATTTGAGAAATGACTTTGCTCTGATTATACTATTTAAGAAATAAAAGTGTATTTGAACTTTTACATTTCACAGGAATCTGGCTCCAGGCAAAAACTTATCAAGTAGTACAAGATCTGATGTAGGCTGGTGCTATCAACATAGAAGGCTAAAGAAAAAGATAATTTGCTAGCATTTTGCTTGGATATATGCCCACTTTCCCTTTATAAAAGTTGGAGTTCTTCTGAAGGTTTAGTCCAGAGAAAGTGCTATATTTGAATGGACACTACTTGAAGGTAGAAATCATATCTAACCTCATTCTTGCAACTTCTATAATTCTTCACACACTCTAGGTGTTCAAGACAGTGAATGAATGAGTAAATGAAGAAATTAATCAAGAAAAAATAATGAATGGATTGCCTGATTTAAGCCGGTAGAGTTGGAATAAAGAAAAGAATAAAAACATCAATGGCAATTCACCTGTATTGCCATATTTTATTGTCTTTCCCAAATTATATTTTATTATATTTCTTTTTTTCTACTTGCTTCTATTCTTGTTGTAAGACAAGAACCCCCCCTTTCCCCTAGGGACTGTTAAAATTCTGCCCCCATTTATATCAGATTTGTAGGTCTTTAAACAGGAATTCCATCCAATCTTGGCAAATTATTGAAAATCTGATCCCTTTTCCTGTCCATGTGTGTGCTGTGAGGGAGAATATCATATCATACTATTGAACTTGCAATAAGATTCTATCATTGTGATAAATATAAATTATTTCTCACATACTCTCCATGCTATGTGTTTGATGGTGTTTAGGATTATATTAGCCAGCATCCCTCTACTAAAGGGACAAATTAGCCAATGCAGCATCGGAGTTACAGGCTTTCAAACAGAGAGATTGAATGATTGTATAATTTAATCCCAGTCACTTACTGCCTAGAAGCCTTTATTAAGAAGAGAATCACAGTAACAACTTTTCCCCTTCAAGGATATAAGCAAGGTGAGATTAATCTTCTATGATTGAGGTATTGGTTTGACTGGTTGGTAAAAATGCAGCAAGCTTCACGAAGGAGGAAGTATCATATGAGCAATTATGGTTGTTCATTTTTTATAACAGCTGATGCGGAGTCCTCAGCTAGCTCAAATCAGAAAGTGTCTGGGAAGAGGTGCCCTGGCAGCTAGCTTAACATCTAATTCCAGGGAGAGAGATGTGAGTACTCTAGGAAACTGAAGATCAATGTGTAGTGACTTGCTGAGGTTATTAACGCAAACACCCCTGCAGTTGACCTCCAGAGCCCAGCAACTCTCTTCCTAGAGGTGAGCAGAATTTAGCAGAAACCAGGCATAAAAGCAAAGAGAAAGTGAGAGGTTATCTGATTAAGATTCTTAGAGCCATAGCCATTCACTGCCAAAGATGCTTCCGTGCCATGAAGACAAAGCCAACTTTGAAAAATACAAATGTAAACTGAAACAATACTGAAGTTGGGCCTTGGCCAGGAGTTCACATTTCTCTTAAAGCAAGGCCAGTAGAACCAGGGCTCAAAAAGATCACTGGAAACAGTAAGCTAGAAGAATCAGGCAGCAGAATACATAATTTAGGTAGACAGTGTGGTCTCATGTGCACACTGATAGGACCAATACTGCATTAATTAGAAAGGAGGTTCTGGCTAAAAGACAAGAAAAATGAAATAATCAATATGTCAAGGGGCACTTGTTTCCCTTGATGGATGTAACATCTGGTAAGCGGTGACCCTGGAAAGTGATCAATATTGATGGAGTTGGATGGTCATTTGGAGATGTTTAAAAAGGGGATGGGAGCAAGTTGTGGCAGTGCACACCTATAATCCCAGGGACTTGGGAAGTGGAAGCAGGAGGATTATTAGTTCAAGACCATAGGCAGCCTGTGTAACTTAGCAAGACTCTGACTCAAAAATAACAACAACAATAACAATAACAACAACAACAACAACAACAAAACATGGGCTGGGGGTGCAGCCCAGTGGTAAGAGTACTTGCAAAAAGTGTGTGAAAGGGCCTGGGCTTAATCCCAAAGTACAAAAGAAAGACATACATACAGACAGACAGACAGAAGAAAAGAAAAGAAAGAGAAGAGAGAGAGAGAAAAAGAGATGAAGGAAGGAAGGAAGAGAGGGAGGGAGGGAAGGTGGGTAGATCTAAAGGTGCTGCCCACTGAATGAATTCACTGTATGTTTTGGAGAAGCTAGTGGTATCGTAATGTGGAATCAATTTCACTGATAGGCAGTGTTGGGATTTACTTAGGCAGAAATGCATTCATTCTAAGAAGTCCTTCTTGGCACAATTATGCTTCCTTTTCACTCCTCATATTCTTTTTCACTTTCTGCTGTCTTCTTATGGCAGGAGAAAACCACTTCTCATAATGGTCTCCTTACAGAATATAAGGTCTATGAGGGTGGGAATTGGGGTGGAATTTTTTTCCCTCCTGTATCTACAGTAACTAGAATATAGTCTGGCACTTAGACCAAGCTCCACAAATGTTTGCTGAATGTCCACATTCCCCTATTAATTTATCATTCAGCTCCTAGTTGCTTTCTGTTTACTTTCTTGCTTCAACTTGCTGGCAGAAACCTGAACTAGCTAGGAGAAAACAAAGAATAGAAACCTTTCTATGGAGCAGAAAGCATCCATATTTATCCACTCAACTCCCCACTATCAGTACAGAGAATCCATCTGTAGCAATGCTAGCTGAGTCATCATTTAGTCCATGCTTGATTACCTTCACCACTGGAAACTCACTACCATTCTGGATTCTTTGTTGCGTTTCTGGAGATATTTAACTGTTTGTTTCATTGTTTTTATATTTAATTTGAGATGCCTCTTACAACTTCCACATACCTGTGGTCTTACCCAGTACCAATAGAATAAGTCTATAGACAATTCGTTATCTGAAGAAATACAAATCTTTTTCCTTCCAAGCCACACATAGTAGTTTCTAGATTCCTCATCATCTTTGCAAACCACTTTTGGCTTAGTGTAATTTGAAGATGTCTCTTTTTATAATGTTGTGCTCAGAAATGAATCTGTTTTTTAAAAAAAACAGTTTGACCATCATTGACTAGAGTAGGATTGTTCCATTCTAAGAACCGAGGAAGCAAGGATACATAAGAGTAGCAGTAAGTGTATTAAATTAGCAGTGTCTTGCTGTTGACTCAAATAAAACTTGTATCAATGGCACGCTCCTGAACCTGTCCTGTTATTTTTTTTCCTTTTCACTCATGCTTCTGTACATTCCATGATCTTACTAGATTTTATTTCTCATTACTTTATTTCTCATCAGCCTATTGAGATTACTTTGTAGCTTGATCATTAGCCATCTCTGGGCTCCCTCTTGATTTTGTATTCCTCTTGATTCTGTATCACCTGCATATTCCTAGGTCTGCATCTTTCTAGGTAAGATAAGCATGCTTCCCAAGTCTCCACCTTCCAAATTATTGATAGCAACATTGGACAGAACAGCATGTTTCCATTCCACTAGAAACCTTGTTTCAGGCTTTTGTGGCTGTTAATCCACTATCTTCAGGGGGATGGTATTTCTCCGTGAAGTAGATACCTGTCTCATCCAATAAGAATCCACAAGAATGTGAAGAGATTCTGATTTTGGTGAACTCATGATGTATGTCAGAATGGCATGCTCTTCCTCTTCAATCATGGTAGACCCAGGGAGAAAAGAAAGGTACAAACCAGACCCTCAACCCTTACTGCAGAGGAGAAGGGTTGTATTGTCAGGAGAAAACTGTTCTTCTTCTGAGTTAGACAGGAACAGATATGGAATCCTGAAAAGCATCTGATGGGTTCTGTATTTCAGGTTCCATCCATAAGCAGAAGTTCATAAACTAAATGGAATTCAGAATCACCTTGTGGGGAGCTTGTTGGAAATGCAGACTGCTGGCCCCCACCACCAGAGCCCTGTTTTATAAGGCTGGCACAGGGATGGAAAGTGGTGTTTTCATGGTGGTTCCTGGGGTGGTTCTGAGGTAGCTGCACCAAAGATTTTTGTTGTTGTTTTTAGAGGCTGTTGAGTCTGGTCTGATTCATAGTGACCCTATGTACAACAGAACCAAATACTCCCTGACACTGTGAGATGCCTGGCACTATGTCAGTTCTTCTCTGCTATGCACAGGGTTTTTGATGGCTGATTGTGTCAGGATTGCTGTGGGAGTGGGCTGCCAGGTCTTTCTCCCATTTTTGTGGTGCTGGGTATTGAATCCAAGACCTCAGAGTGCAGAGCAGCACTCTACCATCTGAGCTAAACCCCAGCACTGGTGTGGACAAACAGTGCCGCAATGAATCCATGTAGAGCTTCACACTCACACACTTTCCATGCTGAGACATCCCCCTGGAGCTCTTGCAAACGGTTTCATTTGCTCCTGACCTTTCCATTTCTTTCTCATCATTTAAGTTGACCCTTCCTATGGTTTGTTTGCTTATAGCATAACATCTAATACACCTAAATAGGGTTCCAGGTTTAAAATGAAAGTTTAAACTGCATGTGTTGCTAGACATTGGTTCCAGCATCTCAGCAGGTTAAGGTGTGACATATTTTAGGATGGGTTAAATTTTGTGTAGCCTGTAAACAATATCATCATATGGCAACCTTATTTAAAGCTACATTCAACTTGTGGCCTGTGAGTCTTGTGACAATAATGACATTTTAAAATTAAGTAAGTAAATAATTTGCAATACTGGAATTGAACCTAGGGCCTTGTGCATGCTAGGCAGGTACTCCACAACCGAGCTGCACTCTCAGGCCCTTTTTTATTTTTGAGACAGAGTGTCACTACATTGCCCAGTGTGCCACTGGCCTCAAACCTGTGATCCTCCTGCCTTAGCCTCTTGTTATTATTTTTATTATGTTATTAGGTGCCATAGAGTCATGTTCCACTCATAGCGACCCTTATAGGGTTTTCAATGGCTGATTGTTTCGGGAATGCCTCGGGAGTGGATTGCCGTGTCCTTTCCCTTTTTTTTTTTTTTTTTTTTGTGGAGCTGGGAATTGAACTCGGGATCTCAGAGACTATGAGCAGCTCTCTACCAACTGAGCTAAATCCCAGCCCTCAGCCTCTTCAGTAGGTGGAATTACAGGGATAGATCACAGTGCCCAGCTAATAACATAATTTATTGGAGAATTACTGTGGCCATTTACCTTCTATTTATTGACCTTTTGTTTTGCTTTGTTTCACTTTGAGACAGGGTCTCACCGTGTACCTTAGGCTGGCCTCAAACTTGGGATCCTCCTGCTTCTGCCTCCTGAGTGCTGGGATTATAGGCATGTGCCAAAGCACCTGGCAATCCTTTTTAATCACCATACAAAGGTACATGAAGGATTTATGGAGCCTGAAGTTTACACTATTTGAGAAGATTTAAGAAAATGAATAAAAAGTATAAATGCACTATTATGTACAGGGACTTGCAAGAGATCTATGCAAGCAAACAATTCTGGAGATTAAGTTTCCTTAGTTCTGCAAGGCCACCTGGCTCTCAGACACTGCTCAGAGATAGGGGTGTTTAACCTGTGGCACAGTCAAGAACCCTGAGACTTAGCAAGTTTGAACACTCTCTTGGGATTTCACAGTTGAGTATGGTAGAACTGGGATTTGAACCAAGGTCTACCTCACTCTAAAGGTTACCATCCACAAGTAGCAACTATCTTCTTCACATTGCCTGGGCTCTTGCCTCCCAGCCACTTTTGGTTGGTCTGGAAGCATATCTGTGAAGAAATGTGTAGACAGGTGTGTTCTGCCTCCATTTCTCAAGGCCTCACCAAAATATGAGTTCTAAGGTTTGAAAACTACTGTCATTTTTGCATTTTTTCATAAAATAATGAATAGAATTAGCATAGAACTTTGTAATTTGAAGACATTTAACATAAAGACTTGACAAATTTAGTGGATAGGAGGGAAAGGAGGGAAAAGTCACCCATTTTTGGACAGACTATTATATGGGAAACATGTATGGTAATTCTTGGGGTAAAACTGTGGGATAGACAAACTTTAACTTCTTCTATGATTAAGGAAACTGAGAATCATAGATAAGTAAATAGGTTTAGTATAACTATTGTAGACAACAGTACTACACTAATATATAGTAGTAGAGGCTACTATATATTTTAAATGGCAACAGTTTAAAACAGACTATTTCTGCAAAACACCACATCAAATCTACACTTAATTTAGCACAAATAATTTAAGACAATATAGAGTTTTCTGAGAATAGAAAGATAAGTTTTATTTTTATAGATATAAAATATGATTTATCCTATATAACATACCATCACTGAATTTCTTTAATTGCAGTCTGCTTAAAGGGTTAGTTAAAAAGAGTTGGAAGGACCTATTAACACCCAGCACAAAAATGTGACAGAAAAGTAAGAGAAGAGACGATTCCAACTTCTAATTGTGAAATCATTCTCTGTTTAGGTTCAGTGCAATTTTCAGCAAGCTCATTAAAGTCCTGCAAGGGACCATCTTTCTACCGAGAGCTGATTGTGTGGAGTCCCCCTGAGAAGTGGTCTGTTAGCCCACGTCTTTCCTGTCTTACGGGGTTATATGTCTGCCTCTGACCTTAAAAGGCTCAGAACTTTCAGTGAGGGCTTAGAAAATATTTCTCGCTGTTGACTATCTATAGAGAACTGTTCCTACATTATTCTCAATCCCAAAGGAAAGTAATGCTTGTGAGTGCGTGCTTTAAATGCCTTTGCATGCACAGTGTAATAAAGAAAAGTATGTATTTGCCTTAGAAAAGGCAATAATGAAAATACATACGTTCACTTCTGTCTAGAATGATTGTATTTCAGTTTTACTCAGTGACAATGTGCCAACTTCACACAATAGTAGCAAACTGGATTTCTGGTCTTGTTTGGCACATAATATTTAAGTTATATATATTATTTTATTATATATTTCCCCTTTACCTATATATTAATAAGTAATTCTTGCAAAGGATATCTCAAGCAAAATTCACTAATTTGGGATCAATATGTGGTTCTTGTTGGGTGGGATCAATATAGCAGAAAAAATGTAAATTAAATATAATTTGTCCTTGACTAGTTATAATCTCTATAAAAGTACTATAAAATTTAACAATTCATAAAGACCATAGGGTTTAGGTTTAGATTCACATTGTTTTTCTAGCATTTTTACAGGACCACATTTCCTGGATTTTCCTGTGCTGTACTGCTAGAGAAATTGTTGACTGAGCTCTATCCAGTTGTATTTCTACTAACATCTGTAAGTGTCCTTTCCTGAGGCTGCATAGGTCTTATTCAGAGTCCTGACCCAGACTATTGGAGTGGAGGCAGCTGGGCATCAGCAGAAGTTGGCATGTTTTCCCCTCTCGGTTTCCAACCATATGCCTCACGC
Source organism: Pedetes capensis (assembly GCA_007922755.1). NCBI lineage: Eukaryota > Metazoa > Chordata > Mammalia > Rodentia > Pedetidae > Pedetes > Pedetes capensis. The sequence goes on from VMDO01002219.1 coordinate 170,684, forward strand.
CGCATTTTGGCATGGGCCCTCTGTGCCTGTGTAGAACAGCCTAATCGGCAGCGGCAGCCCACTCCGAGGAGGCAGCCCTTCTGAGATAATCAGATATGCTTCTTGCACAGCTCTGTGGATTTTACCTTGCCCCTCTATAGGGCGAGAGCCTCTGATTATTGCCATGGTGATCAATTTGTCCCCCAGGAACCAGCCGGAGACCATCACGCTGATTCTATGCAGGCCATTAGGTAATGCTGAGAATCTTGGAAAGAATTGCATTTTTGTATGAAAAGAATCCCTGTGGACGACCGCGCTAGGTTTAATTGGACTGTATAGTTAATATTGGCTGAGAGGGGACAAAGGGTCTGGGGAAATAGTCACAGAAGTGAACTGACTGATGGGTGAGTCATATTCGGCTCCATTGTCCTTTTCCTTCCTTTTTAGATATTTAGCAGGAAGGAGGTGAATCTTGGTGTTTTAGGGCCAAAAGCTATAGGCTATTTGCAAGTAATGGATTTGCAGATAACAAATAGTTGGGAAATTTTTAGAGTACAGCATGCATTTAGGTCTTCATTGACAGGACACCTGAAAAGTAATTGTTGCTTCTTAGAGACCAATTACTAGACATCAGCCCAGCTGGAGACCACATTCCCTCCTTCTACAGTTCTGGCTGAGATTTCGCCAATGGGTGAACCAATATTTCTCTGGTTCATTTCTGAACCTTGCGAACCTCAGTCTTATCTTTGCAGACATTGTGTAAATCAGCCCTGTTCTGGTTCCAGGATGTCCATTATGAATTCGAGCACCATAACCCTCTGAGTTACTGCTGCCATCTTCAAACCATGGTTGTTGGGTGGACACTTAAGCCATTAATGAGAGTTTATGTGGATTCATAAGTCTAACCAATTGGTTAATTTCTTCACCATTAGGTGCATCCTATTCTATGCTGGATTAATAGGTCCTGAAATAAAAGTGGCTGAACTGTCTTGACCTGAGTGGTCATACAGCCAGTTAGAGGACCGGGTAAGACTAATATTAAAATCCATTTACTTAAACCAAATGCGTGTGGTGGTTACAGGATTGTATTTGCCTTGCTTGTTATTTCTTTCTGTTCAAGTTTTCTAGCTTCAATGAGCATTGAGCTGTTTTTATGTAGTCTGAACTATACTAACTCCTAGATTCAAATGCTTTCTTTCTTGCTAGGATTCCCATGCATAGAAAACAGGAATGTCAGCAAAGAAGAAGAGCACATCATTCTAGAGTATTCTAATTTGGAGTACCCAGCCCCTCTCCCTTGCCTTTCAAATGTTGGTTATTGCAGTCATTTTAATCTTGTTTCTTTGGAAATCCTCAAGGCTCTCTTCTATGTACCACCATTTTTCCTGATACCTTCCTTTAAGTCAGCCCACTGTTTTCCCCTGATCTCTAGCATATACACAGTGTATAATTAAACTGACCGAGGCTCTGTCTCAAGCTCTCTTCTCCCCTAGAACACTAGGTTTTCTCTTTCACCTGTCTCTAGAAATAATCTTCCATCTACTCTTCCTTCCTGTGGGCTGGAAGAGATGAGAATAAAATTGTCTTTGTACTGTGAATCAGTTAAACTCAGTAGCTCCTTTTCTTGTACTATCTTGATTATGAACATCTTAGTTTATTTGCCAAGATATATCTTTTGAATGGATTTTAAATGATATATTGTGGACTGTTCCTGATTATTTTTTTTTTTCGTCTTCTATATTCCCATACAGGATGATCTTTGCCATCCTAACAAACAACTAGCCAACTATTTTGCACTTAATGTGTAACAAAGTAATGTGCTAGGTAAAAACTAAAATTAAGAAATTATTGGAAAAAATAAATTATTGTTAAAACCAAACAAAGCGTAACCAGCCATACACAATTGACGTTTCCTAGATGCTTCTGGAAGATGATGGTGATGGTTTGTGACATTTAGTTAGCAAATCACACCTGCTCAAAATGTGATTGAAAAGCTACCTAATTTTAGTTGATGTCCTCAAAACTCTTTGACTAGTAGATTCTGTTACTATTATTGTATTATCTAGCAACTTCTCTCGTTTTATTTAACATCTGTGAAATTTTATTTTTTCTCATAAAGGTCAAGTTTTCTTGCATTTCCCTCTTTCTTTTCTTTTGTGGTTATTTTTTCCTTCCTAAGACTTAATTTCCATTTCACATTCATTTTCCCATAGCTTCAGTCCTTCCTAAAAAATGCATTTGTCATAATTCAGCAGCATCCTTCAATCATTTCTCTACATTCTGGTTGCCATAGCATTCTCTTTTGGTACAGGCACTATAAGTAGCAGAGGAAAAAACAAATTCTTGATCCATTAATCATTCACTCAGCCTCCAAGTAAACTGGCCCGCAGCAGAGGTTAATTATGAAGCAGGTGCCCATCTGTACATGGCAGCACTCATGGCCCGTAGTCACCAATGAGCCATCTCTTAAGAACTTCTGAGGATGATCATTTGCTTTTCAAATTGTACATAGGGTTGCTGTGAGTTGGACCCAACTTGACGGTACCTAACAACAACAACAACAACAACATTGGGTCTAGGTTAAATAATAGTTAAGTCAAAGTACAGAAAGTAATGCACAGATCAAAAAATGAATCAGCAATATAGTGAAATCAATTTAGAGTTGTTCTAGACCTTTGCACTCTTCAGTAGTTTTTTTTTGTTTTTGTTTTTGTTGTTGTTGTTTTGGTGGGGTTGAACTCAAGGCCTCCCACATACTTTGCAAGTGCTCTACCACTGGGCTGTCCCCCCCAGGCCATTAAAAAAATTTTTTTTGAAACAAGGTCTCACTTAGTTATGTAGGCTGCCTCTGGACTTGAATTCATCATCTTCTTGCCTCTGCCTCCTGAGTCACTGGGATTGCAAGCATGTGCCACTGCATCTGGCTGGCTTTTTTTTTTTTTTTTTGAACATAACTATTTCTTTGTCAAATAATTTGATAGAGTAAGTATAGTTTCAGGTGGCCCTACAGTTTCATTTCTAAAGTTTCATTAAACTGTATTTAAGTTTGTTTTGTATCTTATTAGATTCTCCACCTTATGAAAATTTCGTCATTTTTCAAAGTTAATTCCATTAATCTTCCAAGTCACTCTTTGATCTTCTTAGGCGATATGAACTAATGTTATGAGTTCTTCTCTGTGAAGAAATGTGTTTATATCTATTTAAATTCCTTGTTAATTTCTAATGAAATGTACTTAAATGAATGATGTAGAAAATATTTCATTATCCTTCTCGAATAAACTAGTCTATATTAGAGACTACCTTAGGGTTTAATAAATAGAGTTAAATAGTGTATCAAAATGAAAAATTACAAAAAGAATCATTTGAATGGGTAAAGACTTGAGACATGAGTAGAGTTAATAGAGGTACACTGCAACAGTGAAGAAAATGGAGGCACAGGTGGATCCAGTGAGCAAAAAAAGAGAAAGATGAGAATAGTGAGCCCTGACATCTAGCAGACATGGTCCAAAGCCTTGGCAATGCCATTAACTAGCTGTGTGGCTTTGGGCAGGTGGGTTAACTGATGAGTTGTTCTCTTGTGAAATGGAGGTGATGATATTTCATAGCAGATATGGGGTGTTCTGGGGAATAAATGTATAGAGCACTTTAGCTGTATACTTGGCACATGTTGTTAGGTGCCATCAAATATGGTCTGACTCAGTGTCCCTATGAACAACAGAGTGAAACACTCCCGGATTCTGTGCCAGCCTTCTATCTTTATGTTTAAGCACATTGTTGCAGACACTGTGTCAATCCATCCAGTTGAGGGTCTTCCTTTTTTTGTTGACTCTCCCAAACGTGATATCCTTCTCCAGGGATTGGTACCACCAGACAACTTGTCCAAAATACATAAGACTCAGTTTAGCCATCCTTGCTTCCAAGGACCACTCTGGTTGTATTTCTTCTAGAACAAATCTATTGGTTCTTTTGGCAGTCTGTGGTATATTCAGTATTCATCTCCAAAACCATAATTCAAAAGCTTGAATTCTTTTCCTGTGTCCTTTATTCATGGTCCAGCTTTCGCAAACATATGATGCAACTGAAAATACCATGGCATGAGCCAGGCGCACCTTCATCTTCAGTGTGACCTCTTTACTTTTGAACACGTTTTAAAAGAGGTCTTTTGCAACAGCTTTTCCCAATGCAATGTGTCTTTTGATTTCTTGACTGCTGCTTCCATGGGTGTTGAATGTAGAACCAAGTAAGGCAAAATCTTGGACAATTTCAATCTTTTCTCCATTTATCATGAAGTTTCTTACTGTCCCAGTTGTAAGGATTTTTGTTTTGTTGATGTTGAGGTACAATCCATATGAAAGGCTTTGTTGCTTGATCTTCATCAGTGAAAGTTTCAAATCCACTTCACTTTCAGCAAGCAGAATTGTATCATCTGCATAACACAGGTTGTTGGGTCTTCCTCCAATAATGATGCTGTGCTCTCCTTCATAAAGTCCAGCTTCTCAGGTATTTTGCTCAGCCTAGAGATGTGAGAAGGACCTGG